>JAHDVE020011464.1:0-89093 GCA_022606495.2 Halesus radiatus | reverse complement strand
ATCTTTTAAAATCTATATGAAATACGTTCTACTCAAATTTTAGGCAAAACATTAAAAATTGCTTTCACTGGTTTTCAAATTGCACCTAATTTCATACATTTTGAGATGTATTTCAAAGAATTTAACGATTAAAGTTTGAGGATTATTGTATTTTGAAACCGTATACATTTTCCTACTTACCCGCATAAAACTAACAGATAAATGATGTGTGGTGTTGCTTGAGTTAGCAACCTGCACGGTGGTGTTTAGGGCCATCTTTGAGTGCTGAATCTTATAAAAACGAGATAGTATATATTTGTAAATAATACTTTAATGGCAAGATAATCGCTAAGACGTAAAATGATGTTCGCAGATGTTCACATAGTTTATTGTGTTGGCGAATACATTGAATAAAATTGTAGTGTTTCGCGGGGACCTGGTTGTTTGCTGGCTGGTTGCAGGGAGAGCCGCGTCGTCTGAGAGGACTGCCTAATAAAACATCCTCATCTCATATCAGTCGCGCGTGTCGTAAATAAATATTTCCTCAAAGGCCGCCCAAACATTCCGAGCGAGGCCCACTGCGGACTGCCCGAGCCCGGGGCCCCGGGGGCCGAGGCCCGTGGCCTGTCCGGGCTGGACATTTTACCTTTTTTTGCCCGGGCGGATGTTCGGGACAAATTGTTTTATACGAATGCATTTTTTCACATGCTTTATTTGTGTTTCCGCATTATTCCTCTGCATACGCGGTACCAGGGGTGGCTCATAACTTGTGCTAAAGTGCTAATATTTAAAAAAAAAAAAAACGACACTACTGATGTTGTTTTAGCCGAAAATTATTTAATTTTTTTTTTTTTTTTTAAATTCTGCTAGGTCAGTAATGCAGTTTTTTCAAACTTAGCATTCTAGTACACCAAAATGTCACGAGCCGCCCTTGTACGGAAGGCCAACATCACAAAAGTTACGTTTAGATGCAAACATGAAATTGATTTCAAGCGGTCGGTCATGTTGACTTGACAAAAAGGTATTCGCTGTGTGAAACATAAGAAAACAGATGTTCTTTTTGTTGTTGTTCTACTGTTTTCATATTTATTTATTTTTTTTAATTTGTGTGTTATTGTATTTAACTCCATTTACTTATTTATTTATTTTTAATTTAAACTAAATCAAATTCAATAATACTATTATTAAGTTTTGTAAGAATTTTAGTTTTTTTTTATTATTGCGTGGTTGAAAATCATTCAGTTGAAATTCATTGAAAATGTTTTTGATCACCGAAACAGCTGTCACAATATTAAAAAAAACTAAAATACTTTCAGAACTTAAAGATAATATTATTAAAATTGATAAACTAATATATGTACATTTGTACACATATATTTTTTATTTGCACATATACGCCCATGGGGCTTTTACATTACAATGGAGTATACGCTATTAACTAACAGTGTGAACATAAGTAAAAAATAGAAATAAAAAGAATAGTGGAAGAGAGAGAAAATACATTTAAAATGGACGAGCTAAGTGATGAAAAACCTTATCAAGAAGAAAAATAATTAATAAATTAGAAATATATATATTATATAGGTACCTACCAACAAATAACATTAATTTAATAAAATTTAAAATAACGAGGGTGATAAGTAAAGATATATAAAGTAGATGATTGACTGTTTATAGTAACAGTATAGTGACGGCCTGCATGGTCGAGGGGTAAGGCTCTCGACTACGAATCCGAAGGTCGCGGGTTCAAATCCCGGCGTGCGCAAGTAATTTTTATTTAATTAATTTGTGTTGTTTCACAATTAATTAATTTAAAAATAATATATAGTGTATTTGCGCACGTTCCAGAGTGGAAGATACTCTCAGTATCGCCCTGGTGAAAGACCACCATTCAGAATTGAAACGTTGCTTGAAATGGCTTTTAGCCGTGTTTGGTGACCAGATCTGAATAGCCAGGTATTCCCCACCTTCCTCTTCCCCTTCTCCTTCCCCTCCCCAATACCTTCACCTCACAACATTCCCCAATTGGGAATGCCATAGTTTCACTGGCTCCAGACGGTTGGGAGCAGTTGGGACTCTTGTGAGGTATTCATATAAAAAAAAAAAAACAGAAATAAATAAAATAAAGTATTAAAAAATAAAATATATATTTCGAAAACCCAACAAAAGTTTTTAGAACAGAAGAAGTGTGTTAGGTGTGTACTAGGACTAGGGCCTTATAATATTTAAACTTACAATCTTTAGTAGTAGCACGTTGTTACCTAACTATAACATTATACATAATATTATTATTTAGTGTTAGTAATAGGTCTAAATAATAGTAAACAGTTATACGTTTATATAGATGCAGCCAGTTACATGCTGCATGAAGAACATAGATAATCGTATATGCAAAAGCATTATTTCGTTGACAAAACGAGTTACGTAATATGTAGGTAGGAGCAATAATATTATTTTCATGTTGACAAAAATTTAATATAAAGTCGAATACCGACTGAGTATGATTATTGTCACAATTAATATTCTAAACTATTCGACTGACTCGAAGATACCCCAAGTTCAAAAATCTATCCACTTGCTCCAAGAATTCACCACTCACAACTAGTGTTTTCGTAACCTCTTTTTCGCTGAAGCAGAATCTTTTCATCTCGGATTTCCAATCGGGGAGGTTGGAAAGTGTCTTGCAAAGTGTCATGAAGAATATTGTTGTTAATTCTTATTTCGCAACCAGTAAACCGAATAGTTTTGATATCAAGTGGACGCTTTTAAATGATATCGATGGAAAACTGACGTGAGGTATTGCTATTGTGATAAGTAATATGATTTTTGTTTTCAACTCTGAAAATCTGTGAATCAAATAATTTAGTAATTATATTACCTGCTGCCCACCAGCTAAATTTGGAAATATGTATTTTTCTGGACCTAGTGAGCTAAAAACTAAATTGAAAAGGTTAAGATTCAAACTCCACACGGAAAACTCTGTAGTATTATTTATTAATTCAAAATTTATTCGAATTCATTTTTCCGAAATTCCTACTATTCAGAATAAAAATCAGCTTTTCTAAAAACAGTCTTAGTCCTAGTATAGTTTGCATCTATTTTCAACGGCTCAATTGAAAATGTTATATTAAATTGGTATTAAGTAATTTAGTCAAATTATTTTTTTTAAAAAAGACTAGGTATATAATATTTCAGCGTATTTGGTATATTTGGGTAAATTTGTTTTTAAACAAAAATTTATGGAACTTTTTAGATAAGAGCAGAAGATATAATCGTATATATTTATATTAGAACGGTTATGAAGAAATTGTTAAGTATAATATATGTATGGTTCATGTACGTAGAAATAGAATTTCAGGCCATTTTTTCTTTTAATACTCCATAGCTTATTTAGTTGCGGTTTTCTTCTCCTTGTTATTCAATGCCCTTAGTATTCAGTGAAAAAACATGTATTTAATGTCATATAATATTCTATTGTTATTCGTACCTACTTTATATTTGATTTTTTAGACCCTTACTTTCTAAATTGTTATATCATAATATCTAAAATGTTCATCTATGTGAGTCTGCTACTCGCGAGTATTTTAAATTATGGTGTTAATTTGCTTACATATAATATATATGTTATTTTCTAATTATATTAGGTTAGGTTATTGTGTGTAGATTTTTTGCTCTTTTCATATTTGTACTTTATATTTGATTATTTATACCCCTAGTTTATTTTGAATTCTTATATAGTATTCTAAATTCTCCATGTCTGCTGATCATGAATATTTTATGTCATAGTTTTAATGTTCATATATATTATAATAACAGATATACTATGTAGTATATATGTTATTTTACAATTATATTAGGCTAGGTTAGTTAGTGCCTAGTGCATTTGAACTATGCTAGTGAACCCTCACAAAACTGCGCTATAGACATTAACACTTATTGTTAGTATAGTTGTGTATAACCCGCCTCAGTAGGTGAACCTGTATTTTATGTATGGTTTACTTAATAATATAGCATATAAATTTCTACTCCTGCTGGATTAAAAAACTCAAATAAAAAAATAAAAAAATATGTAGCCGTATATTATTTTAATTTGCCAACTTTGCTTACATACATACAGTACATACAACACAATACAACAGTAACTCTCAATTTGCCAACTTTGCTTACATACATACAGTACATACAACAAAACACAATACAACAGTAACTCACAATTTGCCAACTTTGCTTACATGCATACAGTACATACAACACAATACAAAAGTAAATCTCAATTTGCCAACTTTGCTTACATACATACAACACAACACAATACAACAGTAACTCTCAATTTTCCAACACAATACAAAAGTAAATCTCAATTTGCCAACTTTGCTTACATACATACAACACAACACAATACAACAGTAACTCTCAATTTTCCAACTTTGCTTACATACATACAGTACATACAACAAAACACAATACAACAGTAACTCACAATTTGCCAACGTCCTAGAGCCGGATATAGGAAATATTGGTCTTTCTCCGGATATATGTACATCTATCAATGCAATAGAATATTATATCCATTTCAAGATTATTTCTATCATTTCAAGTTGTTACCTACTTCTAATTGCGTTAATTTCGTATTGCGTAGGTAGATTTTCGGTAGGTAGTTACGACCGACCAAGATACACATACGATAATTAACGTGTAATTTCAAAATGGATAAGACTCAATTATTTTATGTCTAATATTTTATGTCATAGTTTTAATGTTCATATATATTATAATAACAGAACATTAATCAGAACATTAATCAGAGTCAAACACAGAGTTTGACTCTGATTAATGTTTTCTGGGAGCATCTTGTATATTTTTGTGGTACAGTAACTAAAACTGCGTTGACCAAAGGTGAAAAGAGTGCTGTATTTTGCGATAAGTCTTTTTTAGAATCAGGCGTAAAGCTTGCGTTTAGTTTTTTTTTCCGTAAAACCTATGTTCGTTTTCAGAAAGATGAATGAGGATAGTTTTTACATACTCGTAGGTTTAACTAACGTCAGATACTCTCAGTAAATTGCAAATGTAATTGCAGTTAAATGAAGTTTGAGAAATATATTCATAATTATTTTCTGCGATTACTATTTTTAATTTGTACCTAGCACTTTTGTTAAGAATTTATTAAACAAGAAATGTACCGTTTTCATTTACGATTTTGAAAATCACTTAGAAAGTATAATTTATTCATGCCTTGAATGCATTCAAAGCAAGATTAACACAAATACTATCTACATGCTATTAAATTAACTTAACCGTACGAACTGCATAAAAGTACAGTTTGGCACATAATGTATTTTATACCATGATAACATTATGCACAAAAAAACATCATACTTATTAAATTTAATTTTCGCAAGCGACCAAGACGTGTATGTACAATTTACATCCACATACAATCCTCATGCAATGTACGCAGGTATTAAGACGTAAAATAATAACCGTTTCGACACGATGTGTACTAACTTTGTCCCGGGCATTACCGAGCTGATGAGTTTCTTGATAAATAAATCAGAATGCACAATTGTATTGTGGAGCTGTGTAAAGTAGGCTACGCGAAATTTATTTATGGTCCGCTTAAAAATAATGAGACTGCGAGTACCTACCTATCTCATATTTATATCAGAATTGTGAAAATTTGTGAAATTTATTTCGTGTTGCGGACACATTGGCTTATTGACTAGGTATATTTAGAACCCGAAGTCATAATGTGTTATTGTTTGAAAGATTCAATCATTAGGTAAGCTTAATTTGCATTATAAACACAATTTCTAAGTGAACTATGTGGTATGCGTGCACTATGTACACATTTGTATTTTTCTAAAAATAATTTGTTACAAATTGATAGCTTCAAATTTCAAATACGACTCATTTGAAAGCAGTGTTAACATTTAATTAAGCATTTTTTTAAAATTATAGGTAAGCTGTGAAAAAATATTATTTAGCCGCAAAATCCACCAGCCGCTGAAATTATTCTCGTGTTTTTGTACACAGTTTTTTTTTTGCAACTTGTTGATACATTGCTGTGAAATTTATGATGACTTAGATTTGATGATGATTTAGATTTAATCTATGGCTATGGTACGCCCAATGGTAGACGCCTTCGGTGTCAAACATTTGTTTTCGAGAAGTAAAATTTCATCAGATGTTGAGTGTTCTTACGAACAGCTAAAAGAAAACTTCCTGAGAATTAGGTTCCGTTCAGCTCCTTGAGAATCTTCCGGCACCACCAAGTCTATCAACTATACGATAAACAAAGAAGAATTTTTACTACTTACTGCTTTTTGTGTTCGTGCTGATACATAGATATATAAATTTAAGTCAAAATCGTATCATTTTTTTAAACTTTATTATTTTTCTTTCTAAAACATAAAAATGGTACTCATTTATTTAAATTTCTGCTGTATTTTATTAAATTACCCTAAAATCCAACTCTCCAATTTATAATAATTATCTAAACATTTTATGTTTGCAAAATGATAACCCGTTGTTAATACACCGGTTGCTATCTCTAATTCACGAACAGTAGGTATGCCGAGTATGTTCTACAGATATTTCAATGGAGTCTGCTCGAAGTAACTAGCAACATTGATCCCCAGTGCACTGTTGTATGTATCCGAAACTCGACGAACACGAGCGGAGCACCCGTTCACAGTTGAAGTCGGTTTCATGAGAACGGGTCAATTCTACAACTGTAAGGCGGCTTGCATGTGGAACGAGCTACCGCCATTCGTTTTTCTTCATTCATACAATACGGCCTCTTCAAGACCCGTATTAATAAATACCTTCTTACAGCCCCTACCTTAAAATTTTATTTAGTGAATTTCTCGGTGCCAAAAATTTGACATCGGTAGATAGTGTTACGTCGGTATTAGAACTGGGTGTGTCAATTCGTATAAAAAGACATTACCAGATTGAGAGCCCCATTTTTCAATAAATAATATTTTGTAGGTAAACAAATTCCTGCATTTGTAATAATGCATTAGGTATTAATACGCGTGAACGAGTGTGCACTGTACGATACACAAAAAAGACATGCAGGGAGCTGAACATTTTCCAGGACAACATATTTGTAGGTTTTCATACTCCTCTAGCAACATTCATAATTTGTGGGTACATGACAGCAGTACAATGCGACGTGAGTGAATGAGGAATGCAACGCAAAGAGTAGGGTTCAACGCGAGATGTTATACATTATACAGAATACAGACCAGGAGGGCAGAGGTACAACGGGTAAGGAGTGAGAAGAAGCGAGAAGTGAGAGGTTCCAGGTACGACGCTGCGTGGTGAGTTTTCTAGTCACGTCCAGGGCACTGGGCCCGAGACCCCACATTTCGTCATACATGTCGTAAACTCACGCGTGGTGTCATATCTCAGGGAATTCTACAAAATTCTTTAACCGAAAACAGGAATCCAACCAAAAAACTTCACAAAGGAGCCGCGCCGTTTTCACTTTACGTAGGTAGGAATACACGCGCGCGTTTCACGTTCAATTATGGAGTTTTCCTTTGAAATTTTATATTACTAGAATTGTAGGAAATCTGCCTATTTTGATAGCGCCATTTTTGAGAAATATCATTTAATGAACACTTTGCAAAGCTTACAATTAACATATTACTATAATTATATTACTTACGTTAAAAATATATAGATACTCATTAGTATATAAAAAAGGTAAATTAAGAGTACAAAAAGGAAAAATGTTATGCAGGCGCCAAGTTTTAAAGGGTTTTTTTATTATGAATATCGCCCAAGAGTCCTAATTGCTCCCAACCGTCTGGAGCCAGTGAGACTATAGCATTCCCAATTGGGGAATGTTGTGAGGCTGAAGGTATTGGGTAGAGGAAGGAGAAGGGAAAGAGGAAGGTGAGGAAATATCTGGCTATTCAGATCTGGTCACCAAACACGGCTAAAAGCCATATCAACCAACTTTTCAATTCTGAAGTGTGTTTCTACTTATCGAACAAAATGGGTTGTGAATGGGAACCTACCTACTAGTACAACATGATGCCAAATACTGATGTATATTGTTTTTGAATCGGCTATCCTCATGCGAATTGATTTTCTTACCAAAATTGGGTACTTTTTAAGAAGTAAGAAGTAATT
This sequence comes from Halesus radiatus, assembly GCA_022606495.2. Taxonomy (NCBI): domain Eukaryota; kingdom Metazoa; phylum Arthropoda; class Insecta; order Trichoptera; family Limnephilidae; genus Halesus; species Halesus radiatus. Next base: position 80,969 of record JAHDVE020011464.1, on the reverse strand, counting down.
TTAAAAACACAAATTTTTTTTTTAAATAAAATATAGGAATTTGTGCCTCATATATTCATAGTACCTATTTTATATAAAATTATATGAATGTAGGTACTTCATTATTATTATTTTAAATAAAATTATATGAATGTAGCTTCATTACTATTATTTTAAATAAAATTATATGAATGTAGGTACTTCATCAATATTATTTTAAATAAAATTATATGAATGTAGGTACTTCATCACTATTATTTTAAATAAAATTATATGAATGTAGGTACTTCATTACTATTATTCTCATTCAAGATGTTAAACGATCTGTCTCAACAACAATTCTGAGTTTATTGCCGAGAATTTATCTCGTTAAAATAGAAAATACACGACATCTACGATAATTAAAACAGTACGTTAGGTACGAAGTAGAGGTCTCGTGCTATTATTGCACAAAGATATGAAATTAAGCTAGTTCACAATTACTGTTTGCACCAAGTGGTCACAAATTCATTGTAATAATTAGTTAAACTAATTGCTAATTTAATATTATGAGTGAGACGTGACATGAGCGTACAAACAGAAGAAAAAACAGTGTTTCGCATCACCGTGGGAGCGAAAGACGCCATTAGAAATTATTAACGATTGGAATTGCATTCGGGTAAGAATACAAATACCTTAATTCGTAATAAAACACGTAGAAAACATGTCCGTTTGAACTTTGATTTGAACGAAATATTTAAAAAGAACAACCAGATTTTCACAATGAAATAAATCGTTCAAATGGCGACGTTACAGGTTTTCAAATTTCTTAGAACCAGCATACGTTCACGTAATTTGTATGCCCTTTTTTTCTATGTATAATACGTACTTGAACGATTTGGCAATTTTAATGTATTCCAAATGCATGTGTTCCTTTAGAGATAAATCAATCAGAACATTTACTATACCTTATTTTCCAATACACGGAGTTCAGAGTGGGAAGCATGCTTGAACATACGCGAGACCTATTATTAATGTAATGACTACTAAAGACAATATTCGAAGTTTCAATTTGAACATTGTGTAAAGAATGACAAAACGCAATCTTTTTTTTTTCATGAAATTAAAATTTATAAAGAAAACTGAATAAACGGATTTGGGTATGAAAAAAAGTTTTCGGTCAGCTTTTTACGCCAAATTTGTAGTGTTTAGTATGATTTTGACATGTCCATAGACAATCAGGCAGATGTTCAAAATTTAATTTGGCAAATTAAACAACCTCATAATCCTAGCAACCTGCAGTACTAAGTGTTATGGAGTAACCGTAAAGCTTAGCGGTGTTCATGAAATAAGGAATAGCCGCTCAATATCAACAGAAGTCGTAAAATTCAACATTAAAGTTGAGGATTAGTAATTGGCTACCGATATGATCTTGACTAATTGATAAGTTTCTCTTTGTAGTTTTCCGAGCCGGTACAAACTATAAATATGCCTTCAATGACGTGTGAATGTATGTGTCTAATATTGGTTTTTGTAGCGCCAATTAGGGGTCACTGAACTTTGAAGTGAAGATAATGGAAAATTCTTTAAGCTATTAGGTAGTTACCACTTACATAATTTTCCTTTTTCGTATTGTTTAGGCGTTAAATTGCTTCTTGGCATATACCAGTAGTACAAATGTATTATTTATTACTATTTCTGAGTACAAAAGAATTATTGTTCATCAAATTTCGGACGATAATTAAATAGTATAAATTACCACGACACACTATTATCTGAGCCCCGCGACGCGATAATATTATGTACGCTTTTAATGGTCTTCAAAAGTTATTCTGATTATTGATTCTTATTACAAATTTATTTATTTATGATCACCAAAATCTCGATAAGGCACTAACACGTATACGTTTTATACCTGTGGTAATTAGCGGTTTATTAATGGATACGGAATTTTTTTAATTGTTTCAATGTAACCTAATAAACAAAATAATTTTTTTATTTTATTTATTTATTATTTTATATACGCCCTATATGGGCTTTTACATATTTAGTTTATAATATTCACACAGGTGCAAAACACATTTCAGTAACTGCACCAAAAACTAATAATGCACAGTAACAGAAAAAAAAAATAACGGGTCAATATCCACCAAGTCAATACTGACATTGATAACAAATAAGTAAATAATGTTAAAAGTTGTAGTTAACAATAATTTATAAACCAGGCAGAAACAAATCACTCATCCTCCTTTTGAAATTTGCCAAGTTTAGCAAATACACATATCATTTAAGTATTTGTTACTGTGTAAGCGTTGAAGCCCGTAGAAAGTTAATGTCTGTCTTGTAGTTCGATTGGGTATGTACAAGTTTATTAAATGCAGGAGTTCAGAACAATTTAATTTACAGTTTAACAATTTTAGTAAAAAGGTTAGGTCGTTAATTTTGTCTGTTTTCTAATGTTGGAATATTTAAAATATTCATTAACGATGGGTAATTTATGTGCTCTAAAGGTATGTTTACTTTAAAATTTATGAAACGCAAAATTTTTCTTTGAATTCTTTCAATATTGTGAATATGTATTTTGTAGAAAGGCGACCACACTATGGAATTATGTTCAATTAAACTTCTAACTAGGGCTATGTACAATAATTTTATTACTTGTAACGATTGAAAAAATTTTATTGTTCTTAATATAAATCCTAAAGTTTTCATACCTTTATTTACAATTTGTTGAATGTGAGCACTGAAATTTAGTTTCTCATCCATTATAATTCCGAGATCTCTCATTTCTGTAACTCTTTGTAAATTAATTTGATTTACTGAATAGTCAAAAAAGAGAGACGTTTTCTTTCTGGAAAAGGAGTTTTACATTTTTCAACATTTAGATATAAATTGTTTTGTGAGCACCAGTTATTTAGCATGTCAATATTAAACTGAAGAATTTGACAGTGGTTTGAATCAGTTATTTCTCTATATAATTTAATATCGTCGGCGAATAGCAAAACTTTGACACCTTTAAAGCCGTTGACTATGTCGTTTATAAAGACAAGAAATAAAACCGGACCAAGGTACCTTGCGGTACGCCACTAGTAGCAGAAAGAAGAAATACTATTTTGTTTCATAAATTACTAATATACTGATGCTCATATTGTGCGGCTAGAATGTGATATCATATGGATTACGTAGTTTATATTTGATAATAAAGATAATATCCTAAAAAAATCGATAAACTACATCTTTTACAACTCATTATTTTTATTTTGGCATCAAATCATTTTTATTTTGGGGCTACAATAAAAATGCAAATCTGAATATAATTTGTAAATAAAAAAAAAAATTAAAACCTACCCAATATATTATTGGCGGCCTACCCATTACTATATAAACTAGTTTCTAAACACATTATTATTTTTACCTACCCAATAGTAGGAGGTATGTCCTTGTTTATAATCGCCCCCTGCTCCGCCTTCCCGGCATGATGGATTAAAACTATCCGAATCATGGTAAATAAATTGACACAAGAAATAAAAAAAGTAAATTTATTAAGATGGTATAAATCTATCCAGTTTAATTAACGCGCTTTTTATGCAAAACAAACTACGTCGGTATGTGATGCGCGCGGTATCGATACTCTAAAAGTGCCGCGCGGAGAAATTTTCGCAGAGGGTATAAATAAAGATTTCCGAATGGCTGCTTTTGTCGGCTTCGGGAAGATATCTGGAAAGTGTCCGCTGGTTAGTGATGGCCGTTCCCACCGGCGTGCACCTCGCAAAAGAGTGCGTGTGCGAGTGAGTGCCGAGGTGTCACAAGGCGCACGGATTAATCTAGCCGAGGAGCACTTTTCGCGGAACGGGAAAATTGCGTCGGACTAGCGAGAAGTCTCAATTGCTATGTGACTTCAAACAGTTTTCGCGGTTATGTTTGTCATAGGGAAGGTTTTAAAGTCTGGAGAGGAGGGAGGGAGAAAAATTTGGCTAGGGGAGTGACGATGTCGAAGCATGTCTGGCGTTTCAGATCTTGTCACAAAAGTATGTCAACAGTGTCTTTCAAGAAATATTCACTTTTTTTTTCACTATATTAAGACAGTGTTTGTTGTATGTATTTTTTTTTCTATATTTACGGTCAATTTAAACCACTTACAAATATTATAATATACACAAAAATATTATTTTAGGAACACATTAAATATAGTGATTATCCACCAAAAAACAAAGAAAAAGGCATGCAGTTAGGACCCTACAAGACAAAACAAAGAAAAAAGCGTGCAGTTAAGACCTTACAAGACAAAACAAAGAAAAAAGCATGCAATTAGGACCTTACAAGACAAAACATAGAAAAAAGCATGCAGTTAGGACCATACAAGACAAAACAAAGAAAAAAGCATGCAGTTAGGACCATACAAGACAAAACAAAGAAAAAAGCATGCAGTTAGGACCTTACAAGACAAAAAAAAAGAAAAAAGCATGCAATTAGGACCTTACAAGACAAAACATAGAAAAAAGCACGCAGTTAGGACCTTACAAGACAAAACAAAGAAAAAAACATGCAGTTAGGACTTTACAAGACAAAACACATTAAAGTTCTTCACTCGTTTAACAAAATGTGCTTCAATATATTGGTTTTTATTTGACCCAAAGACATGTTTAAGTCAACTACTTCACAGCAGTGGCGTGCAGTATATAAAGGCTGAAACGATGTGCCTACCCCAAGAAAAACGAACTATTAAAAGAGGAAATTTTCTGAGCAAAACAAATATTATTTTCAAAATTATTTTATTAATTCATATTGCAGTAATTATTACAATGGACTAGGAGTATATTTACGGTAGAGTACATTTGATAGTGAGTTCTTGTAACCGCAGTGTGACATAAACACCGAATGGAGCTGTTTACTGAACAGTCCCGAAATGGTAATGTACCCGGGTTTGTTTTTCTGAATGTAGCAGTACTTAATAAGCAATCCTTATTCCACGGGGGTTGGATTGATCTAACTGAAGTTCTCACAATTCCCCAAACTTTTCAAGATGTTGTTTGTTAAGAATTTAATCAATTTTATTATTTTCTTTTGGTGCCTTCTCCTAAACGAAGTTCACTATTGTCACGGAAATCTTTGGCAAGGTTCAAATTCTTCATAGTAATAATAATGGCAAAAAATTAGATCATTTATAAACACATAAAATTAGAAAATCCCTAAATATTTTTTCTAGTATATTGGATAACCAAGTAAATTTGTCTTATAGTCCTATCCTAGATATTTTTCAAATACACCTTCCTTTCTTTCCTCCCACCCCAACACTTACTTATGTAAGTTTGAATCTGACGAAGGAAGAGTACTTCCGAAACAGGTCAATCATTATATTAAATCAATGAAGTGGTTTAAAACAAGTGTATATATTTATATAATAATTATGGCAAGCCACAAAGTAAATGCTTTTAAAGAATACATATTATTTTTGTCTATTTTAAAAGTCGAGAGTATTCCCTCTCCTTGTTTGAGGTTGGGTCTCGATTTCCCAGTCCTGTCCGTGCAGATGATATCTAGTATCAAACTCCAGGTACCAGGGACTAGGGGTGGTAATTCCGAGAGGATGTCACAATCTAAAGCCTGAGCATCTAAATACCGCGGCCGCTGCAATGCCCAGTGCCCAGGTGAGTGCCAATGCCCAGCTCAGCCCAGCCTGCCATATACACGACCTGTTGGCTCTCGTGGCTATGAAAGCAATTATTTAACATGTTCCTTTGCCAGATATGTATATCATTGCTCTGTAGTGAGAAATCTCTATTTAATCGTTTCTAGGGGTTGGACTGTCGCAAATGAAATATTGCAAATAGTTACATATCCTTGTACTAGATTTTTTTTAACGTGGGTCTTAATGAAATCTTATCGAAATTATTAAAAAAGCAAATTGAATTAAAACGTTAAAATTCAGTGCCAAATTGTAGTGCCTACTTAAGGCGATCCACCGGCTAAAATTTCAACGAAATCACGCGCTCCTTATGCAGGTGGCGACAAGGTTGAATGTTCCGCTTAACGTCAGCCGCATGTTTCGATTTATATAAAAAACCATTACAAAAATGCGTGTTTTATTCCATTTTGTAAAGCTCAGACATAATTATTAAAATGTTTTACGGTCATATTCTAAAAAAACTCAATTTACCACAATGCACAATAAACAATACGACAATATCGGAAAAGGGGTTCGTAACTAGGAGACTTTGCGCTTTAAACATTTTTTTTAATGTATTTATTTCTAGGCTTATAAAAGACACATAAAAAATGCCCGGTTAAAGGAAAGGCCAAAGTGTATTCTACTTGCAGTATTTAATTAAATCATCTACGATATTTCTAGGCCATCAAATTCTCAAACCGAAAACACATGATTTTACATTACTTCCCATTGCATCGCCTTAAATTCAATTGGATTTTCATAGAAATACGGATTTTCTGTGCCCTTTTTTCCCTGATTTTTAAAGTTTTTCCCATAAGTACTTACCATGTCGTAGTGTAAATAAGAAATATTGCCTAATTCATCAATCATCCCGATATAAAAAGACTAGCTACGATATTTAATAATTAAAAATACTTCATATGGTTGGTTTAAGTTATTTTACAGGTTTGCAAAACGTCCTTGGGGAAATTGTGATTAAACATATGTATATTTTTTTAATGGAGCTGAAAATTTTTTTAAGCACTGAAGTAGCAAACTCCAGAACGGCCAACTCTGGCTGCTTTAAATTTGTGCATTTTTAATCTGTGAATTGTAGGTAAACGCAAGAAAATTTTGCAACGTCGTTTCCGTTATGAAGTATTTTTTAGTTTTGAACAATCTAAATTGTAAGTCAAAATAATGTTGAAATATACTATGCCCGTGATGACCACGAATACTATATCAATGGGTAGAGACGAGAAGTCTATTATTTAGACTATAAAAATACCACGTCATCAATTCGGTCAACGATATCCAGTGATACCTAAGCGTTACCACATCTACGTAATTCTAATTATTTTTATCTTCTATGATCTGAAAATTAATCCTTAATGTATATTCTTCCTACGAATTTGAGACAACTATTTGAATGAATTCCTAGATTCGATAATGAATGCAAGAGCGGTACAATGCATTAGAAAGGGGTGAAGAATGCACGAGGATATAGTAGAAGTAGGAGATATTAGGTAGGCTGGTTTATATGGTACAGGTACATACGTACATATTAGCATTGTTCTCGCGTTCGTTAACGTTTCATTAAATGGAAGTCAATTAACAATTGAATAAAGTATTGCACGTAGCTGACATACTGTTGGCTGGTGGCTGGTGGCTGGGAGAGAAAAGGGAACGAGAAAAGAAGCGGCGCGGATTGCGTCGGCCGATAACTCCCCTAATTAGAATGCATTCCGCGGGGCGCATGCGCACACGCATTCGGCCATTACAGGCGCCGCTATCTTCTCCTTGGCCAGATAATCTCCTGGTCGCTTTCCGCCGGGAAACCCAGCCATTGTAATGTTTAATGCTGCCTTACCCGGAATCCCAGCTCTAGTAATAAAACCATTCCTTGCTTCAACTAGTGTAAGAATGCTTGGGATTAGCGTCGGATTGAATAGTGACGTAGCATTCGGTGCAATATTTATGCCACTTGGACGATCTCCTGGTCGCCTTTCACCGGGAAACCAAACCATTGTAATCCTAATGCTGGAATCCCAGCTCTAGTAATAAAAATAACTAATTAATAGTACTATACGATTTATTAGTGACGTAGGCATTCGGTCAGATTTGTGATTTATGGACACATTTTTTTTTCTATCTACACCTGTTCGGATCCTTATAGATTCTGTCGGAAAATTCCCCCGTTGTAATGCTAAATACATCGTTTCCGGGAAATTTAATTAATTTTTTAATCATTTCTACTGCGCATTATTGCAAGCTCTAAACGGTGTTATATAAATAGATGAGTGGTTTCTCCGTAGTTTGATAATGCCTTCGGAAAGAGAAACAGCTACCACGCATAATAATTATTACCTAGCAAAACTTTTTTTATAAGTAGACCGTTTTTTTTTAAATTGAATAACAATAAATTATTAAAAAATACTTTCTTAAAACCATGGTATTTGATATGAATATATCTACATGTTTCAGAATCAAAGCTCTCCCCATCGGGATAAACAATATACCTGCTAAAAATAATGACAAGTGTAGACAAATAATAAGCAAATTATAAATATAAACAATAATTAGAAATAAGTACTGAAAGTAGGTAAGTAATTCATTAAAAATGTAAAAATAATTGAAAAGGTACAACTTATTATAAACAAATAAAATGAAAAAAATAAATCATAAATTAAGAAATGTATTATTTTTATTACTAATATAAATAAAATCAAGAAAATAGCAAGGCATAAAAAAATAAAATAATAACAGTTATTATATGTATAATTTACATTAATGATATTATAAATGTAGTTACGATTGTGAAAATAAATTTAAGGGATAAATATTTAAAATAATATATATTAATAATATTTAATATACTATTAACACTCTTTCTAATTTTTGAAACTTAAAATATATCTAATTGTAAACCAGTTGCATTTGAATGCAAAATTAGTAAACCTCTATTTATGTCAAAAGAATGATTTGTTTCCAAAATATGGTTTGCAAATTCACAATAATTATTATTACTTAAACACCTTAGGTGATCCTTAATTTGAGTATTATAATTTCTTGTAGTCTTTCCTACATAAAAAAAGTTACAATCGTTACAAATTAATTTATAAACCCTCGATTTATTTAAAATATCATCTTTATTTTTGTTACGAGTATGAAAAGCTGGTTGGATAGTATTTTGAATAACAACAGTTAGTGTAAAATTTCAAAAACTTTAAATATAAATCGTGTTACAGAAATTAAAAACACACTTGCAGATCTTTCCCATTACGTAAATGATCTCTTCGTTATAAAATACGTTATATTATTTATACACGGTGTCTGGTGAGTAGTGGATAATTTTTCAACTGCGGATGGGGGACCTCAAGGGCGTTCCGAAAATGGTATATCATGTTTAGTTAACGTCTCACGGTTTTCGAGTTAATTTTTTTTTTTTAATTTTCTAAAATTAACACTCTTCCTCACTTTCTTCAGTGCCATGATCACAAATAAAGGAATTTTCTCAGACCGCTGTTCTTTAAATATGTTTCTTCAATGGAATGCTACCAGAAGCACATTATTATTATTGCGTTAGATTTGTAATTTTATTTAAAACGTCTTATATTGATAATATAACTTTGATTAAAAAAAATTAGAAGACCCAATTAACTATAAAAACATTCTATTCCGTATTCGGTACAGTCTTGGAGTATCCCATTCACAGTTGAAAGGTTATCCGCTACTTACCGGACACCCTTTATATTACCTGTCTAGCACCAACACCATATAAACGATGTGTGTGGCGTACCTATGTGCCTTTCTTGGAATGATTGGTTGCGTGGGAAATCAACTTTTTTTACGATTTGCGCTGCCTACTGAATAGACATAATACGTTGGCCAATTTCTAGAGGAAAATGCAACCGTTCATATACGCGATAATAAGGAATAATAATTTTATTATTTTTTTGTTGTAATACGACAAATTAAACGGTCTGTGGCGGAATTTTTTATTTGAAGCATTCAGTTTATTTTGTTTTCATGATCAGTTTTATATACCATATGAAAGAAAAATTTAAGTTGCTTGAAGCGTGATATTTTTGGCACATAAAATATTAACACGGGCGACCTGAAGGACATATGGAGAGACAGAGAAGACCAATATCCGTTAGAGCAGGAAAACAATCAACACGTTTTCGCATTATAAATAATAATTGTATTCTACGTATTTTGCACACTTCTTTTCATTAGCAGAAATATATTTTTTTCTTTTTTATATTTGTTTTCATTAAACTGTTTTTTTTTTTTTATATATTCCGTGGGTTGACAGCATCCCATTATCATAAGTAAATCGGTCTCCCGGAATCCGTAATAGCAGTACAACGGAAAAAAATCATTTTCGACTGCACTCTTTCAGAGGTCTTCTTATTTCTGGAAACTTATGATGTAAGATTTCTGGACATATTTTGGCGCTCTCGTAGCAGCCGGCAGCTTATATTACGAATAGGAAGTAAGATTTGTACAGCGCCCTTGAGGTGATTTTTCACAAAAACGGCGCTATAAAAATCATCCGATTATTATTATAAAAAGCGCAAATCCGCAAACAGTGTCCTTCTTGACGACCCTGAACAAATATTCTCCATAAATTCTGTTAAATTCCTTCTGATTTACGTTGACTTGGAATGATCTCATTTACCGAAGGCATTCCCCTACCTCAGAATATCATCTCGACGATAAATATTTACAAATATATATATATATCATATGGCGAAAAGCAATCATTCGCTGCACCAAATTATACCTAAAAACATGTGTGCTGATCTTTGCCCAGCAGTCCATAATTGTCACTGCTTGTTTGTAACTGCCACAGTGCTTCTTTTCTGCATTTTGGGTGAGTAAAAATACCATTAGAAATTAAATTTAACTTCCCGTTAAAAGTTTTTCTCTGATTTTCAGTAATATAATTTACCTGCTGCAAGCTTTTCAAAAAAAGATCAATGCCAGCATTCGAAAATGACCATGTACATCACTTGCTAACTAAAGCAACACCACAAATATTTATATCTAAATTCTGTACGGGTAGTTAGAAAAATGTATCAGGTTTCAAAAGACAAAAATCCTTAAACTTTAATTCTTAATTTCTATTTAATACATCAAAAAAATATCTAAATATACTCGTAGGTGCAGTTTGAAAACCAGTGAAAGCAATTTTAAACGTTTTATATAAAATTACAATTCTTATTTCGAATAGAATTTTAAAGATTGAGAATTGTTGTCTTTATAAACCTTTTACATTTTCATAATTACCCCGTATAGATACTACAAATAAATCATTCTTAATATTTCTTGAATTAGCAACCTCCAAAGCACGAATTTTTGTACGAATTTTAAAATCCGTATTGAATTTTATGAAAAATTGTTTTATAAGTAGGTCCTAACTACTTTTATTCATCATATTATGAAATTCATATTTATATATAAAGAAATTTTGCCAAATTTTTGACTTTGGCTTTCAATACGGTTGCATTAGGGTTCCATTTGCTATTATTCCCATAACTAATAAATTTCTTTTGGATATCTTCTCATCTCATTAGTGCTATTTGGCATCAAAATAAGCGTTAACATATGGTAAAATAAATCGCCACTTGATAGTCATTATCGTATAATTAGGAAAAAAAAATTTTTTTTTTTTGACATTTGGGGAAATATTAGCGACATTAATCCAAAACAGATATCATGTTTTTGAATTTGGCGGATTTTTAACAAAATGTGTTTTAAATTGTATGTTGAATCTATGCACCTATTACTTACTGACAGTTAAAATTGGTTTGTACACCGCGGGTAAATTATCGTGAATATTTGAGTAGGTAGGTATTATACTATACTGTATCAATTTCAAGGATAATCTTGCTTGTGGATACTAATTGATTTTCATCAAAAATTTATTGCAAAGCAAACAGTTTGTAAATTCTCAAAAATCTCTGAATTCTTTCGGAGAATCATCCGCATATAGTTCGCCATATTTAACTTAGGCAGGCGGCCAAAACAGGAACTAAAGACTCATTTTTTTAGCATTCGACGGTAAATATATTTTTTAGTTTCCTCGATGCTTTTTGCTTTATTTTTATTATGTAAAGCGATAGACATGAGAAAACAAATAAAAAATATTGGTGACGCATAATTCTCAAGGTTTTAGTATTCGTGTACAATGAAAACCTACAGAAAGTACAGATAATTCTAGTATCAGGACAATTTCGGACAGTTTTTGTTCTGTTGTGAGCTTTTTTTGTTTAGAATCACAATGTATAATAATACAAAATAAATTTTGCTAAATTATTAATCTGACTTTTAAATACATATTTAAATTAGAGTCCAGCAAACACACCTGTGTATTTCACGTTTTCAAAATTCCTATGAAATTCCTATAGACTGGACTGTCGACCTCAGTAAATTAACGATTCGCATAGTTGCCGGGTAAAAATAGATGATCTCATCTTATGGCTAAAACGGTACCTTCTGCAGAGTATCTTTACGACCTTTCTAATTAATCATTTGATGGTTTTATAATTTTTCTTAAATAGGTACTTTCCAAATTATATTTATTAATGGATGAAAAAATAAAAGTGGGCGTAATTAGTTTTTCTAGATGAAATGCTCGCGAAAGGCAAAAGGTTCACCGTATTTTATTTATTGCGACGTATAATCTTTATTTGTGTTTCTATCAACAGCGTGTGAAAGAGCTTTCACCATGGAAGTCCATAAATAATGCCATATCTGAAATTAACCAAAATCGTGATAAATGTTTAAAAAATATAGCCAACATTAAACAAAAAAATATTGTTTATACTTAGTATGTACTTATAACCGCGGTATTCTATCTGTGCAATTGTGCATGCCTCATGAAAAAAAAGGATAATAGTTTTCGAAAACTTTATCAAAAGAGTCATGAAAATGACCTTTTTGAGATTATTACCAATACCCACTGCTGACGAGTACTTTAGAACGTGTGTTTTTTTTATCTGTTGATGTCAGATGTAAAATTGTCGTATAGAAATGAGATTTCTTATTGTTGAAATTAATGAGGCATTTGTGTAGATTATAAGAGTTTCGTATTGAAAATTATAGGTAAAAAAATCTTCTTCTTTTCCGTGTTCTTTTTTAAGTACCTCTTTATTATTTTTGTATTTATAATAAGTTACCAACCCTTAATTCTGTTGTTTATTCGTGGTGCCAGATTACTTTGCTTTAATAATAATCACAATACAAATACTTCGACCACACGTAGTTGACACCCCACTAAACGCACCAAGTATATGCAAAAGTTTCGTGAGCTATGCAATAATCAAGTATGGTCGTATACGAGTAAACACGTAGTATGGCATTCAGAATAATATTTTAGGACAGATTGCCGGTACTAGTATAATACTCGTATTGAAGAACATTTTGGTATGGTGGTACTCGATTTTTTGTGCCACTGAATTCTTTTTTGTGCCACTGAATTCTTGGCATTCAAAGGGTTAACTTAAATTATTGGCGCATCCTTATTTGATGTTCTCCATTCAATGTCTGAAAATAAGCAAAGGCAAGGGCCCTTGGGTATCTACATACAATCAAAAGGATATCACGAATACCTGCCTACTTAAAAATAAATCATTTCAAAATGCTCTCTTAGAGATTGACTTACACGTTAGTCAATTCATCTTTAGAGTCGAGGGGGCTGAGGGGTCAAATAAAAAAATATGATTAATGTCGAAACGAATATCAATAAATCTGTTAGCATTAAAATAAATGTGCATTCACCGAATGATTTCACAAACCATTATTGCGAGAGTCCGATACATATTTCCCCATTGGGCAGTTCTTGGTCCATTTCGTGATAGATGCAACAGTCGATACGGTCTTGTTAACTTCGCGAAAGAGCCGAGGGGGTTGGGGGAAACGGTAAGGGCGCAGGGGGGGATGGGGGGGTGCACCTCGGACCCTTTAATCTAATTTGATCCTGTAACGTGTAATTTGCGATAGGTAAACCACACGGCCGCTCGCCCCCGGGCGCACCGTGGAAGTATTAAAATAAATATATTCAGTACCGGGTGAGCCAAATAAAAAGAAGCTTTATTAATTTTGTTATCAAAATTACTTTATGGGTTCAAAATTATTATTTTTACCAGATTGAAAAACCGCACATTATTACAGCGAATTGCCTTTTTGTTAGAAGTGACATTATTATTCACTCTACTTTTCTCCACCCGAGGCAAGCGGTAGGTATTCATTATTACGATTTACCCAGATTTTTAACATTACCTAACTTTTTAAATTACAATTTTTAATATAACCAGTTATCTATACAAATAAACATGCATGTAATCGCCATTCTCAATATTAAACTATAAATTAAATAAGCAACCTTATATAAGGTTTTTATACCATTTTTCTTATTTACTGTTAGGTGCAAGTTCTCACACAGATAACATAATTGTAACATTTTTAATGTGTTTTTAGTCACAACAGTTTTCTTGGTCCACCCAGTATGCGGTTGATAAAGCCTTATGAAATAATGCTAAAGAGGCAGACCGTAAACATCATTACCTCCGAGGCTCTCCTTTAAACGGGAACAGAATCTCATAAAACCAGATCTCGACTAACTTACTCCCGATTGTATTAACGTGCAGCCATTTTACCGCAGCCCATAATAATAATTCTACTAATATTTTTTTATTATTATTATTTATGGACATTCTCGCAATGTGTATTTAGTAAGCCAATGTGTAACTATGTAGATACTAGCCTATGTAAGATTTCTTCTTAAGGAATTTATATGGACGCTAAAAATTCTCCCTAAACGAAATAAGTTGCCCTGGTGAAAGCCCACCATTGAGAATTGAAATGGCTTTTAGCCGCGTTTGGTGACCAGATCTGAATAGCCAGATATTTCCCCGCCTTCCTCTTCCTCTTCCTCTTCTCCTTGCCCTCCTCAATAGCTTCAGCCTTACAACATTCCCCAATTGGGAATGCCATAATCTAACTGGCTCCAGACGAGGTGAGCAGCAGTGCGGTATTCATATAAAAAAAGTAAATGTATTTGAAAGTTTTTACCAGGAAAATCATTTAATTTTGAATTGATTCTCTTTTGATGTTAAAAAATGAGTTTTTTATACCTACTACCCGGCTTTCTTCGAGACAAGTTGGACATTTGCTGTGAAAACTCAAAGAAAAATTTTGCAACGAAAATCGGTTAATTTTGAATTGATTTTCTTTTGGGGGATCAATTCCTGTGGCAAGATGTTAAAAATTGATGTTTCTATTTATTACCTACTACCCGGCTTTGCCCGAGTTACATCACTTATTTTTCTTATTGAAGTATAAAAAATTGAAAAACACAATATGGCTTCTTGTTTTTTAACAGTTAAATGGATATTTCTAAATCGGAATAAACACATTTCAAGTTGAAAGCAGCTTCTTTGACTTTAACTGTGAAAATTTCATGACAGCAGAGCTCTCCGTTCGAGAGCTTTGTTTCTTAATCCAATTATTTTTGTTGTTGTAATCTTGTGTTCACAGCTTTAGATACTTGTTAGTTTTCTATTTAATAATAACTACTAATCAACAAGTCCAGGCCATGAGTCAAGCCCAACAGGGTGATAATCGTAACTTCTGTTTTCAGGAATATCAATTAGTTCGGCGACATTGATTTAAGATAACATTTAAAGCTAAAGACTTCCCATTTGACATAACTCCGGCATTCCTCCAGAACCGGTCGCCGCAGTAATCTGTTAGGAAGCCGAATAGCCAAACAAGGCGTAAAGCCTCGAGACTTGATAATAACAATCATTCCTTCGGTCAAGTACCGTGTTTAAGGCCACTTACCCGCCATTGCACCCCGAATAATTCCCAGTTTGTTAGCCTCTGAGATTCCCCAAATTCCAATACGCGGGACGGCCGCACCAACTAATAATACGCCGACATGATTTGACTGCGTTAACACTTGCTTATTATTGTTACAAAATGCTTACCGATTATAGTCATCCGAGTCCGGATACCCGATCATTTCACCACTAAATGCTGAATAAATTTATACTATATTTGAAGAGTTTTTTATGCCTGTTTCATCTTTTCCGATTCGACGCCGAGCCTCGGCTTATACGCCGGCGATCATAATCATTATTTAATCACGAGTATAAAATTATATGGATTTTAAAATTCCGTGTGTTTAATATTTTTCACATAACTATAACCTATACGGTCATATTAGAGTATACAAAAGTTCTCGGAGGAAGAAAGCAAAATAATCTACTCGGTTATTAGATGTGTGGAATTAGTATGATTATCACTTCTGAGAAGTTAGTATATCTGTTGAGGAGGTGTGGGGCGATTTCAAATTCATAAGTTTTAACTAGGGTTGTTTTCCATGATAGAAGAGCTTTCAAGGTTCGAACTTATAATTATTTTTCACAGAAGTAAAAAGTTCCGATTGAATTAAGAATCATCGTGATATAGGTAAATTCTTTCTCACGCACCTACTTACATTTCCGGCACTACCTAAACCTGACAATCTGTTGGAATTAATTTAATAGAAACCAGAAAACCTGCTGGCTTGTTTGTATATAAAACAACAAAAGTTTTTGAAATGTGAGGTCTGCAATACTTTTCTACTCGCCATGTCATTGCCGTGTTGAGTTTTCGGGTTTTGAAATGCCCATTCTATTGTCAAAAACTACAACAAGGCCCCAAATTGTTTTTCTATATTTTTTAATGATTTGTTTCTACCTTTTTTCTCTCTTTCAAGCATACCTATCGATTTTTAGCATTATTTGTCTTAATGAATATTATCTAAAATGAATATATTCGCACCCTAGTCCAAAACACGGGTTTAGCATAGCAAGGTGTTAAACTACTAAAGTAGTAAGTAAATATTCTTATAAATATTCATTCAATATGCAGAGTATTTGTACAGACGAGTATTATTTCCATAAAATTGAAGACGATTTGCAGGCGATCGATACGCCGGCTTGTCTACCAGGCATTGCATATAAAATATAATAGGAAATAAAAACGCATGCTCGTTATATTATAATAATATGGAGAAAAGGCCGATACTGTGGGCGATGTTGGTTTAATGGCCTGTACCGACAATATTCGCCCGCGGCTCATCACATTTTTTCTCACATTTTTATCTACGAAATTATATTAATTTAAAGAATTTTGTTGGACCACGGATTATGTTATGAAACTGGTGATTGTTGAATATTGAGTTTTATATATAATTTGAATTCTTTTTAATATTATGATGAAATTTAGAATCATAATAAGGTATAATTTATTCGCGAAGGTATGTACCATAAGTTTACTAGAAAGCCATTTTTTTAATGTAATATCGAAGTATCAAATTTATTTTAAAACCTTCTCCCTTCATAATAAGATCGTTATAATAATAATTATGGAAGTTCTGTTGGTGAATAACACATTTTTTACGTAGGGAGAGTCCGTGTAACGCCGACCACCCGATACCCCTGACCACCCCTATATTGATGAAACTGTAATGAACGACTCTGCCGTTTTGTATTTTTCAGGGTGCATTGTATTATAAAACTAACGATGCACTAGCTTCTAACGTCATAACCAAGCATATCGCATTGATATTGGCATTTTTTACGTTCGTAAATTTTTCTGTTTGCATAAATTTATTTTTGATAAAGGTACACTCTCTTCAGCGAATGAAAATACCCCTCCTTCCTCTTCCCCTTCTCCTTCCCCTCCCCAGTACCTTCATCCTCACAACATTCTCCAATTGGGGATGCCATAGTCTCACTAGCTCCAGACGATTGGGGGTAGTTGGGACTCTTGTGGGGTATTCATATAAACAAAAAAGATTTATTACACTTTATAAATCGAGCGTAAATTTCAATATTTAACGTTTTACTTAATTCATTAATATGAATGGGAGTAGTCTGATACCCCGGCCATTTTGGCTACTTATAACGCCGACCACTTAATAAGTAAATTCCCCATAGAATTTTAGTGGAAAATAAAGAACCTGCCGAATAGTTTTTCTGTGATTTTATGATAAATTGTGGTAAATTAGCTTTAAGGATATACGAATCCATATGTTTGGTGAGAACAACAGACTTTAACAATCAGCAAGTTGGCATTTTTTACAATTTAGTTCATTTTAAGTTAAAAAATGCATAAATTGCAATTGATTAAAATTTTATATAATTAATTAATTGCACTCAATAAGAACATAAATCATGTGCTGATATTATGGAGTGCTCCAATGATCACTGTAGATTTACTTCTACAAATTCGCGTTGGTCGGCGCTATAAGTCTAACTGTATGTTCGGTTCAAAACAAAGTAAAAAATATATATATTTCCACCTAGGTATATATTTTATTAAATCAAAACCCTGGGAGGGTCAGCACTACACGGACTCATCCCCTATATATAATTTGTAGTACACAGTTCGAAATCAATAAAAAGATTTTTAAATTTAGTTCTTCAGAGATCAGAGGATTTTTTTTATATCTACTAAGCAAATTCATGCATATTGATAAATTAATTAGCGACCAGTACCCTTTCAGAAAAGTATATAAATAAATCTTAAATATTTAATAAAGATCAGCCATAAAAAATCACAAATATTTTAATGTACTATCTTACACAAAAAGAAACAAATATATTCACGAAAGAAGTGTGGTTGTTTTTATGAAAACTAAAGTACTATATAATGATTTTTAGTGAAAGGTTTTTGTCTGTTTTTTTTTGTTGTTGTTGAAAAGAAGTTAGCTTAAAGATCTTTCAAAACTGTTTTTTTTTTGTATTTCTTGGGCTTGACAATTAACTTTGTCACAATTTCTAGACATGTTGTTTTGAAGAATTATATTCACCATTTTCATTTGTCACTTAATTTTGTTTATTTGCTATTTTAACGCTAGTGAATGACACAACTGTGTCGAAACTGGTAGTAAATAAATACAATTAGGTAAATGTACGTAGTGAATAAAACTCTTCAAAACAAACTGATTGTATATATTAGATTGTATGTAATGTACCTTCAGCATATAAAATTGAATGATTCGTGTTGTACATTATCTCATTTTGTACTCGTATATTGTCTCAACTTAATGAGGAAGTAATCATAATTACACAAATAACATCATGCCATTCTTCTCACCCAATCTGAACGGACATTTAACTGCTTGATTGCAAACAAAAAACACAGTAACAACGGTAGCGAGAAAGGATAATTAATTCAAGTGGAAATGAGAAAAAAAAATTCTATTTATTTAAAAAATCCAAACGGTGTCAATGAACTTGTCACTAAAATTCAATGACAAACTTTATGTAAAATCAAATCGATATGTTGACAGCATTCTTCAAATCGTTTCGATGGCATCAGTATCAGTATCAGATTTCGTTTTAACTTAATTTAATGGAGGTATCGCATTTCAAAGGATTTTAGCAAATAGTTTCGAGTTTCAAACGAACGAAAGAAAGACAATTAAAAATTACTATAATATTATGAATGAATTTTTTTCTATTTTTTAATATCAGGTGTTCAAAGAAAACAAAAGTCATTGAAAGCAAATAACTTATCAGATATATTTATTGGGGGGTAATGAAACAACCATAACATTATTTATAAAAATTAAAAAAAAAACTGATTATAAACAAGGTTTCAAGTTTCAAACCTGAATTATGCTTGTGAATTTCGGTAGATAAGCTACGTATCAAATTTTAATTTACTATCGTGAATTACAATGATTTTCAGTCAAAATGATTCTTTTGCCTTTTCTACCTCTCTTCACAACTTCCTATCTGTCATTCTTATCAATACATCAAATACTATACTATTTTACAAAAATAAACAATTGGAAGGTTTTAAGGAGTTTTCCCGGATAGAAAATAAAAACATATTTTTTGAAGTTTATTGTTATTCTGATCATCGATTCAATCATTGTGCAAAATTTTAAAATATAAAGAAAACACATCAGTTGAATTAAATTGCCAAAAAAATTACATTTTACAAATTAAAATATACCAATCATCGACCACGGGAGTCACTCCTCAAAATCAAGCAATTGCAACGTAAGGATGAGATATGCAAAAGATTACTTAAATGATATTGTATCAATTGCAAAGTATTTAATGGGAAATCTTAAGGCCTCTGTACACGTACCGCACTGTTCAGCGCGGCCAGTTTTCCAATCAGCGCCGGGCTGGCCCCGCCCCCCGCCGGCCGGGCCAATGGCGGCCTCGCACGATTGTGGGAAAGAAATGTTCGCATTGAAGTTTATTGTACTGAAGTATTGTATAATTATAATACGACGAGTATTGTGCATGGCTAAAGACATGTAAATGCCCGGCCTTAGAGATTTGTTAAGCGGCTTCGGTTGACGACTGGCGGCTCGTGAAATCTAATACAAATTAAACTTTGTGCGTTAGGTCCTTCGATGAAGTACTCGTATAGGTATGTAGTTCAGACGCACACGATGTAATGCAAATTAAACTTTGTGCGTTAGGTCCTTAGATAAAGTATAGGTGTGTAGTTCAGACTCACACAATGTAATGCAAATTAAACTTTGTGCGTTAGGTCCTTAGATAAAGTATAGGTGTGTAGTTCAGACTCACACAATGTAATGCAAATTAAACTTTGTGCGTTAGTTCCTTAGATAAAGTATAGGTGTGTAGTTCAGACTCACACAATGTAATGCAAATTAAACTTTGTGCGTTAGGTCTTTAGATGAAGTATAGGTGTGTAGTTCAGACTCACACAATGTAATACAAATTAAACTTTGTGCGTTAGGTCCTTAGATGAAGTATAGGTGTGTAGTTCAGACTCACACAATGTAATGCAAATTAAACTTTGTGCGTTAGTTCCTTAGATAAAGTATAGGTGTGTAGTTCAGACTCACACAATGTAATGCAAATTAAACTTTGTGCGTTAGGTCTTTAGATGAAGTATAGGTGTGTAGTTCAGACTCACACAATGTAATACAAATTAAACTTTGTGCGTTAGGTCCTTAGATGAAGTATAGGTGTGTAGTTCAGACTCACACAATGTAATGCAAATTAAACTTTGTGCGTTAGTTCCTTAGATAAAGTATAGGTGTGTAGTTCAGACTCACACAATGTAATGCAAATTAAACTTTGTGCGTTAGGTCTTTAGATGAAGTATAGGTGTGTAGTTCAGACTCACACAATGTAATACAAATTAAACTTTGTGCGTTAGGTCCTTAGATGTAGTATAGGTGTGTAGTTCAGACTCACACAATGTAATGCAAATTAAACTTTAGGTCCATCGATGAAGTACAGGTATGTAGTTCAGATTCACACAATGTAATGCAAATTAAACTTTAGGTCCATCGATGAAGTACAGGTATGTAGTTCAGATTCACACAATGTAATGCAAATTAAACTTTGTGCGTTAGGTCCTTAGATGAAGTATAGGTATGTATTTCAGATTCACACAATGTAATGCAAATTAAAAGTTCTTGCGTTAGGTCCTTAGATGAAGTATAGGTATGTATTTCAGATTCACACAATGTAATGCAAATTAAACATTGTGTATTAGGTCCTTACATGAAGCATAGGTATGTAGTTCAGACTCGCACAATGTAATGCAAATTAAACTTTATGTATTAGGACCTAAAGTATAGGTACTCGTATGTAGTTCAGACTCACTCAATGATTTTCCCAGAAATTATTATTAAATGTAACATGGCAACAACCACGGGGCAATGGAGAGATTAAAAAATATTGCATTTGTTGGAAAGGGGTCTTGTTTTCACATTTAAAAAAAAATAGATGTATATAAAATTTTATTACTTTTTTTATAATTAACAATATTTATGTTTTCGATAAAAGCCCTTAGTTTTTAATTTATATATTCAATTGGCTTACTGAGTAATTTAATAATGAATTTTTAATTTTCATTAAAACTTTTTTATTTCTATTTACGTGCTATAATTTTTGGAGAATCCGTCATTTAATTACACATGGAAAAAATACTTGCTTTATATTCAAAATGACGGTAAAAACAATTATGGGTTTACTCACCCACATAAAATATTATACCGTTAAACTTTGAGAATGAAATAAAATTGATTTTATAAGTTGCAACTTAGGTTGTAGGACTTAACAAGGTTAAAAATTACAAGGTCGCAAGGCAGAGTAACTCATTTTATTCAAGTAATAGTAAAAATATATTTTTTAACGTAGCCACTATTGGGCTGAGTTATCATAGTTACCCCTTGTCTCTTCGTCCGCACTCATATATTCAAGTCGATACACCGCGGATTGTAAACCTACGTAATATCACAGGAAAGTATTAAGCAACGCACTCAAATCAAATTTAATTTAACTTTAATAGTAATAATAATACTTGGACGATTTATATAGCGCCGTTTTTGGGAAAATCACCTCAAGGGCGCTGTACAAATACTACTTGCTAGGGTTTATCTTATTATGTACATATACAGAAAACATACTTACCTGGTAAGGCACTCCAGATTAAAAATTAATTAAATTATAATATTTTGGGCTGAGATGGTATGACTTGACTAATGATGGCTGCACGCACAGGACACATATACTCGTATTAGAAAACACTAAACATTGCATGACATTGAAGTTACTGTTTAAATCCTATTTGGCATATATACGTTAGAAGTTTATTGGCAAAAGAAGAGTAGGTGCTTATTTGAAACATGATTTTATTTGAGATTTTTTGATAATATTTATTTACATTTACAAATATTAAAATTATTTGTTTATTAGGTAACTGAACCATTCATGGATATGACTGTCCGAAGAGATGAGTTTTGAGTTTTGCTCTGAATTCTGTCGAGTCTTTAATCAATCTTAGATCATATGGCAGTTTATTCCAGGTTTTAGGGCCTGACACGCTGAAAGCTCGCTCACCAAACTTAGTATCTGGTGTGCGCTTTAGTTCTTTCAGCCTCCCGATGGCCGATGCCGTCGCTGATCTAAGAGTTGACTGGCGTGAATTGGAATTTTCTGGGATGTAGAGTTCCGATAGGTAAGCCGGGACCATCCCGTTAATTGATTTAAATACCATCCAGCAAAGCTTGAACTGGATTATCAAATATCGCTTAGAATTTTCAGATAAGTACGTGAACATATTATTAAGATGTACCTACGGCAAGTAGGTGGGTAAGGCATACATATAAATGAAAAATTTCACATCACACTCGGTTTTAATAGGAAATAAATTTAAATATTCCTAATTAGAAATTCAGAAACAAAAGGCGACGTACCAAGTTCATACTTATTTCGATATAATATTGAGAGTTCACTCTAATGTGGGTATGAAAGTACCTGCTTTACCATTTCCCCCTCAAATTTTCCTGCAAGAAAGCATTGCTTCACCGTGACCAACAAAAGTTCATTCTTATCTATATACCAATGTTCCGTATCTTAATTTAAAATAACAAATATACGAACAAAATGGTCGAGTGTTACTATAATATCTCGTTTTTTTGCGATATATTACGATATTAAGATAATTCTTCTTTTAAATCTTAGTGTTGCTCGACATAAAACGAATAAATCTACCTAAAAACCTCCCGAAAATACCAACTCAGGGCAATCCACCCTTAGGTCAGCAGCGTCATCAGCTATCGGCAGGTTGAAGGAACCAAAGCGCACACCTAATACTAAGTTCGGTGATCGTGCCGCAGGAGTGTCAGGACCTAAAGCCTGGAATGAACTGCCGCATGACTTAAGAATTATCAAAGACTGTACAGAATTCAGAACTAAACTTAAAACACATTTTTTCAGACAATCGTATCCATAAATTGAAGAAATTCACCTATAAATTGCTTAGCTAGGCTAGCCGGTTAAGTTTACCTAAAGTCATTAAATAAATAAAAATAAAAAATAAAATTAAAAAATTCACGCATCGGTGCGCAAGTAAAATCCACAGCCCGCGAAAACTGTAAATAACCAAGAGTGTAAAATATAAAAAAAAAGTTAATATTTATTAAAAGCTTCTTACGCTTTTTAAGGTAGTTTTGAGATATTTTTCGAGTCCTAAAATTCATTTATCAATACTTTCTAGTCCAAAAAAATTATAAGTATTTCAATAAATACCACCTTTTCTTGTGCCACCAATCACCTAATAAACGTAACATCAATAGAAAAGGAGAAACAAATAACCATGTAAAAATATCATCTCTATAAATAATTTTTTCTAAAACTGTTCATCTGAAGCGACCTGCCAGGTAAGTATGTTTCTCTGTATCTGTTTGTACATAATTAGTTAAGAAATATTTGTAGAGCGCCCTTGAGGTGATTTTTCACAAAAACGGCGCTATATAAATCATCCAACTATTATTATTATTATTATACCAACGTACAGTCTGAGATTTTATAGTGGATAAAAAATGAACCGGCTGCAATAGTTTCAAACGTTTTAAATGACAATACTAAGATGGCTCATAGAACACTAATTTTAAAAGAGAACACAATTTTGTTTACTTTCACCAAACAGAAATTAGTGGTACTTTCCGGAAGGAGGTGATTCTATTCGATTACATTCAAATAATATGTACCAAAATAATCATGCATAATCAAAAATATAAATAAATAAATAAAAGAATATTGAAAAACGAATTATGATCTTTTGCATTATTTCTTTAAAACGAACTGTCTAATTCGAATGTTAAAAAAACTAGAATAAAATTTCAAAACCGTGGTTATCAGCTTGGTATTGCAGTAGTAATGTAACATATAATTTCACTTTATTAAATGTCTACATTTAAATGCCAAACTTTTGTCAGGAATTTTCGACTCTTTTATGTATTTTTGAATTGTTTTTGAACATCTAAAAGATTTGGAATAACCAATATGGCTCCTTCTCTTGAAAACTGCATGGTACTCATAATTAAATTAATACTATTAATTAAAAATGGCTACTTCAATTTTCAAATTACAAAACAAAAAAGCTGTGAAGATGACATAACACCAAAGTTCAGTTTTTCAAGCTTTCAATCAATAACAATTCTGCTTTTTAAATAAGATAATGATGAAAGATGATAAATACTACACAAGAAACACATTTTAACACAATATTTAGTCTTCTAATTATAAAGTCCTTTAGCGTAGTAAAAATAAAAATAAAACTTTTCTTGTGAAGGGTTTTGAAGCCTAGTCAAATACAACCGAATCAAAAATGTCCAAAGCGAACAAAAAACACGAACAGCATTCAAAAGAAGACAGATGAATATGAACCAATTTGACGTGACATATTCAAGCCACCTCCATCATTCTCCTTCCATTTGCTCTTCTTTCCCTTGGCCGTATTGTTGTCAGTCGCGGGAATCAATCTCCCGGCCGTTCTTGCCTCCTGGTATCGGACCCGTCCCGTGCCACGGCTCGATTCCGGTAGGTGCCCTTTTTAAACGTTCACCTAAAAAGGAATGAATAAACCATACAAAAACACAATTAACTCTGGGGGACACAATGGTTTTTGTCTTTGGCCATCGAAAAAATCGTACTCGCGCGCATCTATCATTGGGAGATACGAAGAAAAAAACGTAACTACCCCAACCCTAACAAACAAATAAAACACTTCCACGCAATACTATAAGAAGCAAATTCGAGTGATTTTGGTTGGGTTTTGATTTGGTTTGGTGTACGATGAGAGGAATCGTTTAAAAACAACCCAAAACCTTTGTCTTTTATAATTGACATTTTTTCTGTTCCTACTAATCTGGTATACAGGATGGCCCAAATAGCTGTGCGCGTCGGGGCCAGAAGGGCCCAAGTGGACGACCCTGCGAGGGAACGGGTCACGTTCTTATTTCAAATCTTGGACTTGTTCTAAAATTGTCAACCTGCTGCAACACGGGTCACCCAGTGTTTCTGCTCGCAGCGTGGAGGCGAGACCAGGACCTTTTTAACTGTGATACGGATTGTTGGAAATATATCCGTATTTTAAGTTTTTTTTTTTTTTTAAAGGTATAATAAAATCAAATAGGGATTTCAGAAATAGTAAGTAGAACAATCCCATTACAAAAACTAACAGTCATATTTTTTTTTACTTCCATCTTAATTTTCATATTCTAAAAAGGTTGGTTGAAATGGATTCATCTATGTAGACCAGATTTCAATATCCAGGTACTCCCCAACTCTCTTTCTTCCCTACTTCCTTCAGCCTCACAAAATGCCCCGAAGTAAAAATGTTCCACTGCCGAGCAATTGTAACTCTGCTATATCAAATAAGATAAAGCTCTTCAGATAAATCAATATTATTTATATCGGGGATACAATGAAACTACAAATATATTTTTTTAATAACTCCAATAATGTTCACTTTTATTTTTAACCATAAAAACGAAAGAAAAAAAACATTTATTTATTAATATAAATAATCCGAAGGTTCCCTACTCGGGATCATGAGCTCGATTCGTATAAAATGTTGGATCATATATTTTCCATGGCCTAGGATGTAATAAAAATAGTGGCTGGATTTGGGTTTTGTTTTTTGTCATGAAAAAAGGATTCCTTTTTTGAATTAAATTCCGAAACTATTTTAAGGATACGGAAGATTCCCACTTGTTTTTTTTTAAGAAACGTTACCTATGTTTGTTTTGAAATTCTCTACGGGAACGGTTTGGTGTTTTTGTTTTTCAATTAAATCGGGGATCCACTCTTTAGGATAGTCCAAATTGACAGCACGGGTGGGTTCATTTGATTAAATTTTCACTCAATTATCTATATAAATCAGGTGGACAACACGAAATGTTTTGTTGAACCGAATTCGAATAGAGATAACATTTTTATACTTCTTTCCGCGATCGTTATCAACATTGAAATTCCTCGCTTGATTTTATTAGAAGACCTAAAGCACACATTAACGCATGATAAGGAATCTGTGTTTACGAACTGTTAGCTAATATGAGGTAATTTATGATTATGACTCTCTTAAAGTGCAAAACTTAAAATGATAAATATGAAGAATTTTATGTAGGTTCCTAAAACTTTTTTATTTACTGGATTTTAGTTTAAAAACATTCTGAAAAACTACGACGAAGCGATATAAATCCGTGAATTTGACAGTATAAGATCGTATTATCGTAAACCTAAAATCTTCAAACGCATGTGTTCAGTTCGGGGTATCGCAAATGAAGATATCACGGAGATTTTTTTATTATTAGATGTTCTTTTAGCATAAGCTAAGTTAATACATTAATAAGGTCTGAGCAGCGGCGGTTTTCCCTAAATAACGTTTGTACAGCAAAAGATACCAAACTTTAAGCAGCGCGCCATTCAAATACCGTACTAAGTTTCCGAAACGAATCCCATACGCGCGTTATAAACCCCGCACGTATATGAATGACTGTCCTAAGAAACAGTTAAATGAACAAAACCTACTAAAGCGTTACAGCGGGAAGAGTGCGAACCTTGGGGATCTACAAGCGAGTGCGGAACAACTGTGGGATTAGTTAATCTCAAATTTGGACATGATAATAATTGAAAGGATCAACCATTTTTTTTTCTTCTCGATTATCGTGTTTTAAGTTGTTATTAAAATAAGTAACTGTAGATGTTTTTTTGGCCAAATTTATAGAATTTGTTAGCATTGGAAAGTAGGTAGGTATATAAAAAAACGATAATTGTTTATGTAAGCAAATCGTGATTTTCGGATTCGGTATTATGATTTACTTATTGGAACATATTATTGTTTGACCACTGACGTTTTGTTAAATCGAATATTTTATGATAACATGTGATCGCTGTTATTATGGTGTAAAAAAATTCTTTTAGACCAAAAACAAAATTTTAAACATATGTATTGTACATAGGATTTTCTCATATATTTATTTTTTGTCTTGAAAACATACATTACACTCATTAGAAGCATATTTTATAGTTTCAGAGACATTCTGGTAAAAAAACTTTTTTTATCCAACCGAAGGGAATTTTTTCCCTCTTTGATTGTATTCGATTGAACTCCCACCAAGATAGGCCTCGAACCAGCACTGGGTCTCTGAGGCTAGAGCAAACTAGGAAAATATGCCATGTCTCATAATAAATTAAAATAAAAATTTACCATGAAACGAAATAATGTTTTTTATATTCCTTGCCAGAAATAAAAATTTTTACGACAGGCGCTTCCTTTTGTGAATATCACAGTAAGCTTCAGTAATTTTGGTAACCAGTTAGTAGATCATAATTTAACCATTAATTGTTAGTCTCACGCATTGTACTTTTTAGTTACTACATTACATCTCATTTAGTACACGTCTTTACACACAAATAATTAGAAACATTTGATTCCCTTTCGAGTGAGTGCACCGAGCAACGTGCACGCGTGCCCGAGCGTGCGAACCCGTGCCCGGCGCACGGCCCGCGAACAAATAACGTCAAATCTGTGTAAGGTTTGACTCCCATAAATATGTTCGGTGCTGTGATATGATAGATGACTTTAATCCTCCGATTTAAATGACAAAGGGGGTGCGAATGGCCCCTCTCGGGAGAGCTAAGAGGGTAGTTTACGCTATTATGGAGGGTGACTTTTTCTCCTACCCCCTATGTGATTTAGTTCGATTCACAGAAGAATAATAATTAACTAGTTTGCTCAATATTTTTTGTATTTGTTCTTAATATTGAATATTCTAAATTCAACCAAAGTTAAGAAATACTGCAAAAATCCATGGATTCTTAAGAAGTCGGTATTTCAAAATCGACGGTTTTCAAAGTAACGTAAAAATACAAAGTACCTATATAAAGGTGTAAAAATCTTAAGTGGTCGTTTAAAATATTTATTTTGATTTTAATTAATTTATGTTTGTAGTGGTGGAATAGTCAACATTTTAAAATAAATAAATTCACCAACGGAAATTTAATTCCCATATACATTTTAATAAGTAATACGCTTAACTTATTTTTTTAAACAATTTTCCATTTAAATAAAGCTTTCTATTTATTCATCTCATAATACGCACTATGGAATGTGAACTCAATTCAATAGAAAATATTTCAATTAATACGAATTGACTGCTGAATGCATTTGCTAATTATACGTTCCTGTGTGAATTTATAGTAACGGGCGAATTCGGTTCATGAAATTAACAAGTCGCTTAATTCCATATAGACTTTTAATAATATTGTAAGAACCATTCTTAGAAAACAATTCTAATTTACAGACCAATACCTTATTTTTAAACGAGCATTCATTACTACATGCCATGATTGCATGATTTCCTATATGTGTACCCATATGCTCGCAAGTGTAGTTTTTTTTAACCATTCTCCATCTGAACACGGCAGTATTATTTTATTTTATTGTATATAAAATTTAATTACCTAAACCAGCGACTCTCAACCTTTACTTTACCAGTGACCATTAAAAATATGTTCCGTTCTCGGGAACACCTATAACTTAACTAAAGGTGGGTATAGAAGTTCATAACCGCGATCTCCATCAACCTTAATTATAAAGTGTAATTTTGAAAAAAATATAATTCGCTCTCATTATAGATGATTATGATGATTAAATAAATGAATCATAGTTTGTAGTTCAATATATCTAATAAATTGTTTTAACATGGCCTCAGTAATTTATAACGTGATGGTAAAACATTTAATGTGTTATTTAAATTTGACTGGAGAAGCGCATTGCAGTTTCCTTCTCTGTCTATATTGATTTTATTTTTTTATTGTAAATACTCTTATCGGACACCTAGTACAAGACTGTCGCGATGTCTAAACGAAGTTAATTATTGAAAAATCAACATTTTCAATTTAACGTACTGTTTAACAGTGTTATACATATTGTTTAATAATTTAACATATATTTTTATACACACAAAAAGTTTAGGCGTAGACTATTTTTGGTGAAATACTGAAGTTTATACCTAGATTTACGATTGTCTTACAATATATGTGTTTAATTAATGTTTGTTGCTGTGGTATAAATAACATTTTTAAATATTTTCTATGTTTTTTTACTATTTGTGAGATATTCTGGCCTTCACATAACATATTGAGAACCACAGATTATTTAGGATTTTTATAGTTTAAAAAAAAGTTTTCTTGAATTTGTTCGCCACAATCTACTTGTAGATATTACTCAGATAAGAATATGTGCATTGGATTGCACGGCATAAAAACGCATTGTGTAAATGATCGCATAAACAAAGACCGATTGAGTGTTTTGAGGAAGGCAGCTCACGTGAAACTACGGCAGTTAGGAAATAATTTCCCCTTCGTGTCGAACCTGCTGGCCCTATTGGCCGATCTGCTCAGTGCTCAGCTCACCAGTAACCAGATGATGCTCTTCATTTCACAAGTCACGCAGGTTAGGATAATGCTTTGTGAAAAATGAGCTACAGATCGCTAAACCTGATTTAAATAATATGACCATATTGCGCTGAATCCCCGAAATTGATTAGACTAGATGCGCCCTTCATTCAATGTGTTATTAATTTGCTTAAAGCAGTTGGCGTTACCCGAGGTTATGAATAGTTGTGCTATTCGTGCCCCTACCCCTACCCCTACCTATTAATTTTCCTCTTATTTCGACGTCAAATGTTTAAAATTTAATCAAGAAGTACCAAAATTCTCATTTAAGGGGTGGGAAAGGGAGACGGGGGATGATTTTTTCAAATTTCATGTAGACAGTGAACTTTCCCTAATTTTTAAGATCAAGTGTGCTAAATTTCATCAAGCTCGGAATAAAACTGTATATTAGTATGCAAAACAAACACACACAGCCCGCCAGGGACATTATTCTTTATATAATAGAAGAAGAAGATAGAAGATATATAGTGGACCGATTATCTAGATTAAGAAAACAATATAATATTTGTTATTAGAATTTTTTTTGTACTCAACGAAACGGGAAGAAACACATAAAACACTGTATTGTTTTCATAATTTATGCAGGACTTTTTATGAAAATAGGTTTTGGTGTCCAATCTGGTGGTTTCGTCACCAATGGCTGAACTCCGAGGCGTTAAATAATAACAACGTGAATTATTATAATAATAAATACACCTTTCGAATGGTGTTAAGTACTTTCACGACCGCAAACTGTTTTTTAGGTCTTGTAATTTTGAAACGTTAACATTTGAGTATTGAAATAAATCACGATGAAATATGGTAGATAAAAACACACTTTTCCCCCTTAATTTTGTTAAAGGTTGAAATTTGTATTATAAATCAATTGCACAAAAAACCTCTACACTCTATATAAATTTTTAGATAAAATTGTTTGACCTCCATTTTGAAAGCACTTTTTTGCATGAAGTTTTTTATTAGGCTGAATTCATGCGAGTACGTTGGTAGATATTCCTTATAGTTATTCTAATAGTTCCTAGTACCCTTCACTAAGTCGCTCGCAAAACTTTTTTAATTGGGAAGGCTACGCCAATTAGACTAGTAACTAGTTAGGTATGCGTCTTCATCAGCATAATGCATTTTTAATTGTTGGTGAAATTACTTTTTATCTTTCGTATACCTTCTTTATTCCAAGAAAATCAACTCACACTTTCATAGAAGCAATTTCAGCTCTTTTTAATGTGGTTAATCGTTCGTTCCTACGCCAATTCTACGCGAAACGGGCGTATGGGGTGTATGTTATTACCTATTAAGTAGGTGCGCATATTTCAAAGATATCATTATATCGATTTAATCTGCGGTCAGATTATCGTGTTAAATTGAGCGGGAACTCTTCCCATTATCCGTGTAATAATCAACAATTAGCCAATATCCGCTTTCATTGTTAATTCAGGACGAGTAACACTGCCTTTTTTTTCTTTGGAAATTGTTACTTATAAGGTAAAGATTTAATTACTGTAGTCAACACAACATACCTACCCAGATTAATAGATGCTAATATCATTAGAGTTATAGTATGCACATAATATTATTGAGCAGGTTTATTATTGGCCTATTACAAGTTTCCTAGAAAATGCACACAGAATAATTTTGTGCAGTGTTTGTTCCTCTATGCATAAAATTTGCCCGCCGACCAGTCATATAAATTTGTTTTCTCGGTTTCAGTTTCCTTTGTTATGATATTTGTGCTCCGTGATTTTATGTAGGAGAAGAAATACTCTGTAAGGAATCCGATAGCGTCTGCAGAATACTAAGGGACATATTAGGAAAGCAGTCAATTTGTTCTGATTTGCAGTGCGCTTTTCTACGTCGTCAATTATTATCACTATGATATTTTCGTGTAATTGTTTTTATTCTACAAACGATGTACGTATTTTGACAAAAAAAAATACTAGGTTAAAATAGCGAAACAGACGAATCGGGACTTAACGGAATCAGTATTTTACAAAGATTAGAAAACAGTTTATAAGTATATATAAACACGAAGCAAAGAAACGGTGGGTGATCTGTCTTCTCGTACCTACATTATAAATGCAGTTTGCAAAATTCGTGGAATAATTGTAAACGATGTTCGTACTAGTTCACCAAACAAGATACACGTAATGCTTATTATAAAGCAGTGAAGGGACAAATGATCAGTTTTAAATTTGTTCACAATATACAATAGAAATATTTTTGAGTAAGATTTTTGAGAAATATTTATGCTTTAAGATTGTTACATATATTTTTATTTTATATATATATATATATATATATATATATATGTATTTTGTAAACTTAACTGTAAATTTAGGATACAAATTTTAATAACAAGCTCCCGTCAGACAAACTACAAAAAGTAGTTGATCAGGACTTTTTGCATTATATATTTTTTGTAAAATGTTTTAAATTAATAAATAAAAAATACCTTTCTGTATTTTGTGAAATGGTAACCATACAATAAATCAATCATACTTTGGAAAAACTAAATGCCGCAGGCGAAATTTTGTTTTTCTTCGAGGTTTTCGTTATCTTCAAACCAATAAATGCTGTCGATTTTTATCAATCTGAAATATTAACATATTTTTAAAAAATCCTTGTAAGTTTTGATAATTGATTCAAAATATTGAAAACTCACATATTAATATAATTATAAATTTTGCACCCGGAAATTTGAACGATTGGTAAAAATAATAAAATGAAAAATATCAAAATTCGCTTCTGTCACATATTCAGTTCAAATTTAGCTGGACCTAAAGTTAAACCGATACATGTCGTTGATTATTAAGGAAATACCGCAATTTATACTTTATTAGCCAAGTGGGCTGTACGAAAAGGCCCGCGAGCCGTCGGTTGTCCACGACTGTTATGAGGTATGTATGTACCCTTATACTTTGGTATTTAAAGAGGTAGGGGGAGGCCAGCGAAAAGTTTTGCATATCTCCAATTTTAACAGTTCATATTTGAATAATAAAATATACATACATTGACGAAAAAGGCTCAAATATGCACTAAGGACCGAAGATGCTCAAATTTGGACTAACGACTAAAATGACTCAAATTTGCATTATAAATGCAAATGAATATAACCCGATGTTCAGTAATAACGACTTGTATCTGTGTATACTGTTTAAGCTCGGTAGAGTACTATCATTTGTGTTTTCGAGTCATTAGGGATATTAAATTTATCCTCGCATTCCGTCCGCTTGTTTTCCATTAACTGGCTCTATACAAATTCGTTACTAGATATTTCTCTCGACCTGGGAGTAGTTATTAATATTAATATAGATAGACACGTGCAATAAGAGGGATAAGTAATGAGTAGTCAGCTCCTCTGGATAGAACAACTACCGATAAGTCCAAGAGATCAATTAAGTGAATTACCAAGATTTATCTGATTTATTCAATTTGCAAAGGAATTATTTTTTGTAATGTTCTTTAGTACTCAACCTTGATTGTATTATCTTAGGTGTAGGTGGTAATTATTAGAAAATCACATCAAAGAACTGGTATAGCTGCGACCGGAATTTGAACGTTGAGTTCTTTTGCAAAACCGGGCAATTGCTCTAACTACTGAGATATAGTGGCAACCTTTGATTCGATATATGTATTTTTTCGTGTAGATTATGGTATATTGAAATCATTCATCGCGGGGATAATTACATTTCCTTAGAATGTTAAAATATAGTACATTACTTCCCATGTTCCTTAAATGATTTTCCACAATCAGGGACCTAATGTAATTAATAATTATCTTTAAAATTACTTCTATTTTAAAAAATAGCTCTTAACATCACTTTGAAGATTGCTAACTCAAGTAAAACCAAAAATAATTCATCTGTTATACGGGTAGTTATACAATATATAAGGTTTCAGAGGACAAAAATCCTCATATTGCAATCTTATAATTCCATGAAATACTTCCCAAAATGTCTGAAAATGGGTGCAGTCTGAAAACCACTGAAAGCAAAATTGAAAGTTTTACCCAAAATTCCAGTACGTATTTTATGTAGTATTTAAAAGATTATAGTTTGAGGATTATTATTGAATTTTTATATATTTACGTATTTACCTGTATAGAATATACAAATGAATCATTTGTAGTATTTCTTGAGTTAGTAACCTGCAAAGTGTGTATTTTTGGGAGCTGACCGTTAAGACTTGAAACACTTTAAATCTGATGACATAACAAATTGTCCTGAATACCTAAGCATTCGCCTGGGCGCACTGACAAATGAAGCAATTTGCGAAAGAGGTCAAGAATAATATGGGAGCAAGAACAAAACAGTTTAACAGTTTGAATAATAGTGACAAGCGAGCATCTACCAACCAATCATCGTTTCACTGTGTTATTTGATATTGCGATGTTTGCATTGTTATAAAAATAATTATCAGTGTCCAACAACAATGCATAGTTAAGAAGAATCCACAGAGGCGGGGTGACACCTCCATCAATTTTATAAAGGTTCAGGGTTGGCACTCGATTCGTATAATATTTTATTTTTATTAAGAAGTAAAACCATTCCAATTTTTTATAATTTCTTCAAAAGATTGGTATTCACTTATGGAGTCATTATTAATTAATTAATTAAAAATTACTTCGTATTCACCGATTTATTAATATATGCATATCAACATGTTTCGAAAGAGATGCTTTCCTCATCAGGAATATATAGAATACTGTTATATGTATCCAGCTCAATATAAAAAACTTAAAAGACGTAATCGAAATAAACATCGAGTCGAAAATATTGTGCTTTATTAACCACCAATTTAAAAAAAAAAACCTTTTATTTATTGTTAAATTATGTACATACCTATATCTTTTTTCTATCATACTTAACTTAATTGTTAAAACTAGTAGCAATAATATATACACCGTGTTTGACGCTCATTTAAAAAAAATCCTCTTTAAATATGTAGATATACGCCATACGGTATACATAAATTAAATATATACTTTGTTACATCCCGATTTTGTATAGAATGTAACAGGGGTTAGAGGTAATATGGTTTATAATAGCTATATAAACTTTTCTTATATAGGCATAGTGTTTCGTGGTGACAAATAATTGTTGTTCATTCCTACCCAACTAAGCCAAATTCTACGGGAGTATTTTATCACCTCTGAATAAACTGTTAAGTAACTACTCATCATGTAACTATAATCATAGAATCGAAATTGCTGTTAAAACAGTAATTTTCTCGACGGGTGGCTTTACTCAACATTGGTGATACAGATAATATATGCTTCACGACGAGTGGCGGTAGTCAACAGTTTACTCAGAGGTGATAAATAATATCTTAATACGCTTAGTACTGAGAAAATGTTACATCAATTTATTGATCAGTGATAGAAAATTATCTCATTTAACACGAACAGCCGGCCGTGTAAGGGCACTGGAAGAAAAAAGATTATTTAGAACCTATGGGTGGTGTAAATTGGTTATATTAGACTTAAAAGCTAATATTTCTCCAAGAAATGAAGAATAAACCAATGCCATCCCTGCGCCCCGTCCCACAGATGTCCTCCCCCCTATGGGCGGGGGCGACACCGTCCCACACACACAACGCACTGCACTGGGCTACACTACACTACACTATACAGCACACACTGCACACAGAGCGGCTTATGCTAATTCGCTGCTCCCTTATGACGACCGCGATGACTTATTGAATATGTATACTCGTGTGTCCTCAGGAGCTGAGACGGAGGAGGCGAAACACATTATACGTGTCACTCACTTTTTAAAGGTGGCAAATGATTTGTTGAAAAATATGGAAGGTGATGAATAATACTCGCATATTGACCATCTTTGATATCCGGCATTCTCTCGAGTTTTTCACTGAAAAAACATGAAACAAATTTTATTAATATATTTATTTGTTCACTTGTCAATATGGAAAATACTTGCGAAGTTAACATAGTTGTGGTGTGTACGTAAGTACTAATTTCATAATGTCAGAGCTATCCGTTCTAGTATTTTTGCTTATTTGGGCAATACATTTATTTGTGTTTTGTAATTAATCAAAGTACGAAGAATATTAATCTACTACAGATCTATAAATTTATCTGTGATTTCTTGTATGTAGGTACAATTCTTAATAATCCACAATTATTTTGGTCGCCGGGATAGATAACTTTATAAATTTGTTTCTTCAAT
This sequence comes from Halesus radiatus, assembly GCA_022606495.2. Lineage (NCBI taxonomy): Eukaryota > Metazoa > Arthropoda > Insecta > Trichoptera > Limnephilidae > Halesus > Halesus radiatus. The sequence goes on along the minus strand of JAHDVE020011464.1, from coordinate 44,868 downwards.
ATATTGTTATTTTTTGGCGTCATTATTAATAAATTACTTTGTTTACACCGTTTACAACATGTTTCGATGCTGTGTATCCTGATGAGGAAAGCTTCGCTTTCGAGACATTTTAATATGTATATATTAAAAACAATAGTGTGAACAAACTAATTCCTAAAATGATTTTTTTTTGTTTAAAAAAAAAAAAAATGGAATTCCACCATAAATTGGCAGTTTCAAAATTAGAAATAATTAAAATAATTCCTATCAATTTATTTTTAGATTTTAGCCATCTGATGAGGTCCTGCTCGTGCTTACAATATGCTCTTTTTAAGAGTTAACAGTTTAGTATTTTATGTAGTTAAGTGGGTAAATTCAGTTGAATAAATCAATTATTCGTAATAAATGTACCCTCCCACCCACTTTGCTACATAAGAAGAAGAGAGGAGTAATGTGTTCCTGCTCCGAAAATATCTCTTTGCCGATAATTTGTTTAAATTAAACACTAGGTTGCCAAGTATTCAACATGCTTTTCCATTAAAGTGTTGAGTGAGGTACATTGGTTAAATAATTATTAATACGGCGCACTTGCCATTGATTGATTCACGTCAAAACTCACATTATTTAATTTTGCGTGATTAAAGTGTTTTACAGAAAGTAAAATAAAATAATTTAAAATATACTTTATACTTTCATTAAAATATGCTGTCATCCTCAGGAATATATGAATACTAATAATAATATTAATAATAATGTTCCTTAGGATGACAGCATTGCTGTCGAAACATGTAGAAATATTTATATATTTTAATAAAAGTGGTGTATACAAAGTACATTTTTAATTATTTAATTAATAATGACGTACAAATCGTTTGAAGAAAATATGAAAGGAAAATAATTCGCTTTCCAGGCAGACTTACCTAAATCCAACCCTACTACCTCTGTACCTACCAACATAAACTATTCTGTTAAATATTATGTATAAAACAATTGCAAGTAATCATTAGTCCATTTTTTTATACTTTCTACAATTAAAAGCCATCAACCCATTATAAATCAATAATAATGGCAAAAGTATCAACACATTGCTTAAAATAATTAACACGAGCTTATTTATGTTCACAACATACGTTTCTTTTAAATGAATACGTATCAATAGCTGTGAGTATTCTTGTAAAGTGACTTTTTTATCGCCGCCGCTGCAATTAATTAATCGGTGATGAATACATTGTACAATTTTTTGCAACCCACGTAGGAATCTTTAGTATGAAGACATGCAAAAAATGATTATTCGCGACACGTGTTGGACTATAATTAATTAGATTAACATATAGTAAGAGTTAATCAAATGTTTAATCATGAACCCTTCGATTCCTCATCCGCCCATTAAGGAATAAGAAGGTGCAGGAACTACTTGTGGCAACGCACGACGCTCAGTGCACAGTGCACAGTGCACACTGCCCAGGGAACACCTGTCTCGCTATGTGGTCCGGCACGTGATGGAATCATGCATAAGAAGTGAAACACTATTCACCGCATGTTGACGTAAACACGGAATCGTTCCACAAACCACTAAATGATCAGCGCACGTGAGGAATTAATATTATACACGGCGTTTCTATTACTCTCGACGAAATTGACCCAACGTGAGATAAATACCTAAATAAAATTCCTTAAACTTGAAATACCAATATCAAATACCCGATCTCTGAAATGCTTTATTTATTTACGTTTTTTTTACCTGAATACCTTTTTTTTTTTTTTTTTTTTTTATTGTATAATATTAATTATATACAGTGGGAACTTATACCCGCTAAGCCACTGCAAGTAGCTTGTCAGCAGGAGTTTATTTCAACAATATAATATAATACAACAATAAATTACAATCATCATACAAATGTAGGGCAAAAATTATTATATTTAGGCGCATGCATCTTGTCCTGTACATAAGTTGAAAAAAAAAAAATTAAAGAGAAAAAATAATGGTAAAAGCATTACAGATTTGTTATTGAGATACTAGAGTCCAATCTTATAACACCGATTTAAATAATATTATAAAAATGTCAATATCATAAAAATATCAAAATTATAAAAGTACCAATATTATAAAAGTATCAATATTATAAAAATATCAATATTATAAAAACATCAATACTTTTAAAAATATCAACATTATAAAACATTCATATTACAAAAATATAACTATTACGTAAATATCAGAAATATCAAAGTATCTGTAAGTATTAAATAGATTAAGAAATAAAAATTTAAAAGATATATACATAAAACAGCAGTACAGGTTGGTTACAATGAGGATAGACTTAAATATAATAGTAACACCGTAACAGTAAGTACACCAGATATCTAGGAGCTATACAACCATGGAGACCGTCATATTTGTTACCATCAATACACAAGGTTACTTTCCAAAAGCCAACACTTTAACATCAGTGAGAATTTCATCATAGGACAATTGTTTTTAAATTCGTACGGCAATTTGTTAAATATAAATGGTACAATGTATTCAAGGGTTCGTTGACCATATTTATTTTGAAATATTGGCACTATCATTCCTATATTTTGCGTGAAACGTGTATTGTGTACATGATCCACCACTGCCTTATACGGACTTTCAGATATATGTTGCAGTAGAGTTTTATGCCACAAAATACCACGAACAGGTAATACATTAATTGATTTGTACATAATATCAATGTCTCGCCTTTGGTTAAAAACTGTTTTACTTACTAACAATTTTACCATGGCGTTTTGAATCAGCTGTAAATGTTTTATGTTGGTCTTACAGGAGTGTCCCCAACAAGTTATACCATACCTTATAGTCGATTCTGCTAGAGACAAATAAATTAGTTTCATAGTTTTTATAGGCACGTATAATTTTATCTTGTGGAGTCTTCCTACAATGGCTCGAAGTCGCTTACAGAGGTTGGAAATTTGTACGTCCCATTTCATATTACAATCCACCGTAACACCTAGATACACGTACTGGTTGACTAATTCGATACTTGTACACGCGCAGGGCTGTTTGGTATTATTGTGAATGCAATTAAATGAATGGGATATGATTACAGGTGCCTCTCTGTACCTTGCATGCGGGGATCTTATATGCATCAATTTCGTTTTTTTAGCATTGATTATTAGACCAGAGTCATGTGACCATTTTAATAAAGAAATAAAGTCTACCTGTAACAATTTTATTGCAGTATCCAAATTTTCATGGGATATTATAAGTGCTGTATCATCAGCATATACATAATGTTTAACAAACGAGAATATTTTGTTCATAAGTGATACAAAGATAATATAGAGCGTTGGACCTAAAATTGACCCTTGTGGAACTCCTGTTTTGACATTTCTTCTTTTACTAAATTTGTCTGATATTTTTACCTGGATTTGGCGGTTGGTTAGGAAGTTTTTGAATAGTTTGAGAAAGTTTCCTCTTACCCCTATTGCCTCCAAAATATTTAACAATTTCATCAGGTCTATAGTATCAAATGCCTTTGAATTGTCTATAAACAGTACCAAAACATGTCTTTTATTATTCAGTTCATTATTTATATAGTTAGAGAAATCCTGAAGTAACATTTCAGTACTTTTTTTTTTTGAAAACCAAATTGATTAGGATCTATTAAAGAAAAGCACTCCAAGTATTTGCTTAGTTTTAAAGATATGTATTTTTCAAGAATCTTTTCTAGAGCGGGTAATATACTAATCGGTCTATAGTTTTCTATATCAGTATGTTTCCAATAACGTGTGTGTGTTTAACAATAATTTCAGGTAAAAATATTAATAATTGTATTCCTAAACAAGGAATATTTATATTTATGTTCTCCTCGGTGTGCTTGCAATTATTAATGTGCTTCATTTTATTTTTGCATGAATTTGTGATGTAAAATTTCATGAAACTCATCCTACTCCTGTAAAGTAATATATTATAAAATAATTACGTTGGTAATGTATGTATAAATAAAAGCAGACCGTGTCGCAGAGATGATGGAAGCCACCTTATTAGTAGCTACTCGTAATTATTCAGGATAAATCATTTTAAATTTTGCAAAAACTTCCTAAGGTTGTGTGTATTAAACTAAGAATATTTTTTTGTTTTCATAAAAAAAAAAATATTGTGTATTAAATTGACATTACGAAATATTTTTAGCAAAGGGTGACTGGTTCTTAATGTGGTATGTTGAAGGACGTATTGTACCTATGTATCTATGAGCAAAAATTTTCTCATATATCTCAACCCTTATTGAGATCACAAGAAAACCCATTCAGAGATGATCACCTGAACGTGTTGTAACACTTGACTTGGCTCCGACTTGGTATCTACCTATTATGCATGTAGTAATTATTGACGACCTTGATTATAGAACACGTATTATTAATTATCACACTTTGCTCCTTCTAAAAACTTGGATGGATTACGCTTTTATCTTGCCGATTGGACACAATAAAAAAAAATCACTTTATACAATTTCTGTTATGAAATTAACAATAAGTTCGCACAAAATTTTTGCTTGAACATCTCTCCTCTATTAATTCCTTAAATATGTCGCATCAATTACCAGTCAACCCGTATATTAACCATTTCGAATTAAAAAAAAAAAAACTTTTGTTAATGATATCATAAAAGAACTTCGATCATTCTTGATCAGTCTTGGAAGCTGTCGACATCGTCCCACCCAACCGGTTAACATAAATGGGATGAACTTTAATAATGGGAGTTTAGTTATTTGGTTTAACTATTTCTGATGTAATTAAACCCGGTTTGGTAACGCTTAATTGATTTAATAGGCTCTCTTTACCACAAAATTTGGATCAACCTAAGCACACCTACATACTATCATACTATGCATAGTATAGATTACAGATGCCCACCACATAACAACACGGTAATGACATATAGACCAGGTAACTAACCATGTGGTCTTTCAGAATCATCTAATTAATAGCTGGCACACTTAGAGCCGTTTAAAGTTTTCTTGGGGAGAATTCTTATTATGGTCGGTGGCCATTTAACTACGCCCCAACTAAGAGTCCATTATTCATTATTATTATTATTATAGAACACTAGTGAAGTGGGTGTTTTAAAGTATCGGTAAACATGATTGATTTTATCAAATGCTGATCGTGACAAATAATCATCTCGGTACCGCGCTGGTAGGAGGACACCACCAAAACATCATCGACAACCCCCCTGCCATATGAATTAATCTCGTGACATGCCTCAATAGGGAATTTTCACTAGTTTTTTTAATTGTTTGGAAAAATTAAAAAAAAGGGATAACGACGGCAATTTCATTATTTTTTATGTTTGCGAATTAATTTACCATAACTGTTTTAAAATTTGACATTTTTGATTTGTTGCCAAAACGACATGTTCGTTTTTGTTAGTGAATATGGCGTTGCAGAAGTCACGCCGACGACAGTCGTCTTACCAGCCAATGGCGTTATCTACATCACAATGACGTTTTAGCCAGGTCGAACCGTTTGGGAATGCGCAGTATTAGATTGTTTTTAAATTTAGTAATAATGAATGAAAATATTAATATGAAGCCTTTCTAGTGCGATTATCAGAATTGGAAATATTAACTTTAAAACTTCCACATATTTTTAACGCTATCCTTAGTTTGTGAAAGTACCCTATTGGGTACGCCAAAGTTCCACTGAGCCTTAAAAGTCAAACTCTTGTACGGTGTCACATAAATACATGCCAGCGAATCGGTCATCTTTATTGTCATGGAGATAAACATAGGTTAAGTATGTCATAAAATTTACTTTTATTACAATGTTTGAAGATTTTAACTACGTAATTTAATTTAAGTTGTCAATCGAGGCACGTATTTATTTTAATGTATATTTTTGCATTGCTGTTGCTTTTTGGCGGTAGGTAAAAAAAACAATTTTCCCTAATATCCTAATTAAAATGAAATATCACACAAAAACATACAACGTAAAACGTTGTTTAATGTAAAATTTGATTTAAGTTCCGCGCTTCTTATTAATTCAAGCCAGGTGGGACATAAAATTCAACCGTATTTTTAATTAGTAGGCAGCGACCACGTAGGCAGGTACCCCCTAACTCTCTAAAACCTCTCCCCTTGCAATTGCCGCTTTAAAACGAATGTTACTTGAAAGTACAAGTTGTAAAATATAAACGCGGGAAGTTGATGGCTTCTAATTGAATTCTGTCCCTGGCCAACGAACTTCCAATATGGTTAAAACCTAACCTAACGTTGGAGATTATCTCCGGACTAGATTTGGATCGCGATATTCATGATTAACCAAGCTAATAGAACATGCACCCTTTCGATGCACGGTGACCCAAATTCATACATTGAAAGAATGTTTTCTACCTTTGAGTTTTGATAAGGAAAACAGCTTAACCGATATGCCGGTTTATTTTTTTTGCACATGTTTGAATAAAAATTATTTAGTTTTTCTTGTCCACTAACTACTGATTAAATGTTCCTGCAATCCCATTGAATCCCAAACACATTACTTATGCCATTATGTATTTGATGGACTATTGATTTTTGGAAAATAGTAATACATTGTCCGTCGCCGTTGCTAGCAACATAAGGCGAGATACACTATTGCTTCCCATATGACAAAATTTCCTTAACATATAAATGAACTGAACCTGCTTAAAGAACCTTTATTGTCTATTTTGAGCGGTCAGTGGCAGAGTTGGCATCGCGTCCTCCATCACGACACATATTCTGCTTACTGTGATGATAGTAGGAATTTTTCAAATATTGTTCGGTTATTCGTAGCACGGGAATATGTCCTTCTTAAAAAAAAAAAAATATTTATATGTATATATAAATATGTGTGTATCCGAGAATTTTCTTTCTTAAAGCTCAAGTGATTTGTGTTTCAATGTGGATGAAGCAAGGAGTGCGTGTGTTGGAAATACTTTTAAAAATTAATTTAGGAAAAAAAAATCCACTCACCCTCCTACCACTATTGCGTAGGTGGAAACGCTTAGATTGATACCCCTACTCTTACCCCTACACCTACCCCTACCCCTACCCCTACCCCTACCCCTACCCCCTTCCCCTACCCTAACCCATACCACTATTGGACCCTTACCCTACACCTACCTAAAGTTCACTGCTCAAATTTTCACCGAATCGCTCGGATCCGCTACATCAATTGGCGTTTTTTGATATGCATATCATATATACATTAAAAATAATCATGTAATAATATATGGGTTCGGTACCTAAGCATTTTACAAAACAAAAATTTAATACCTAATTAATTATAATTAATTGTAATTGTTTTCGAATAAATTCGATTGGGTAAATATTTTCTTCACAGTGGTGACACTTTGTTCAAAGTGTTGAGGTTCGCTCAAATAGTTAGTACTAGTTTTTAACAAAAAAAACAGTTAAATAAATAATTTCAAATAATAATAATAATAAGTCCAAAATTCAAATCGTCTTTTCAAAAAAAAAATTTTGGGTATGGTATCGAGCGAGCATGGTGTCGAGCGTCCGTATTTCAAATTCACGAATGCCAGGGCTCTTTTCGTAATAAATAATTATTTATAATCATAAACGAAAGGAGAAATAAAATTCAGCAAATCCTATTTTTAGGAACGTGACTCGGCGACGCGAACGTTCTTCGCGACCTCCCGACTGATTTTTTGTAAAAGAATACTAATTGAAATTTCGAAAATATAACAGAAAATCAATTGATTATATTTCGTGAGAACTTTTTGACGACCCTCCTTCTCGACAATAAAGATTTGAAACAGGGGGGATTATTGAAATTAGCGCCAAACACCACGAACACTGCGAACATACCTTGCGGTTGAAATTTGAATCGACGCAGCACTCGGACGGATTTGAAAATTTCATTACTAAATTGACGGAGGTTCTATTTTTCGCCGCTAGATGGAACCCATAAGTAGTAGTCTTTTCTTTTTTTTCGATGCAACGTTTCGAGTAGTTTCCGTATACTTTATTTGCGGTTTTGAAGCGTCCTGAAGTTAACTTCTGGTTGCTAAAAGGTACCTAAAATCAATCTTATGATCGCTTCGATTAGACGGAACAGCGCTCGTTTTTCGCTTGCGAGTTCGATTTAACTTTATTTGTCTGAATTTGGAATAAGCCTAAATGAGCCTTGCGATCTTTTAAACTCGCCGGGCTGTTCGGTTGACTTTCGCAAGACCGAAAAATCGGATTCGAAATTTGACCCATTCGTCGATTCGATCGATTTGGTCGATTTTCCCCTAAATTCGCGTGAAAGGCCCACTTTTGAGCAAAAATAAACCTACAGGTGATTATTTAATTAAGGAGGCGCATGGTCGATTTTTTCCTGGCAGGCGTGGACTGAAAAATCTGACCCTTAGCGTATTACTATACGACGTGATATAAGAAAAAAACATCTTTGGAATTCACAGCTTTCTGATACACTTGGTATCTACCCTCTTAAGCGCTACATTTAAGGGTGAGTGGAATAATTTATTATTCCGAAATAATGATAATATTATTACGCAATACGATAAACATGATGTTTATAAGGAGGAAAATATGAATTACATATTTTAAAAATTTACATAGGTTTAGCATTCATCAAAATCAAATTAGAAATATAATCTTTTTCTGACCGCTCTACGAATGTTTTACAAAATATTTTTAAATATCAAATATTCTTAAAAAATCTTTTGAACGTTTTTCTTCAACTTGCGGTTTTAAAAATTTCAATAAAAAAAGTGTTGTGTGCAGTTTAAGTTTTTTATGAACGACACTACTAACCTTCGAGTTTTTTAAATGCGGATTAAAAAAGTTTCTTAAAGAAAACTCACTCGGAGATGATGGCATTTATTTTTCTAACTAACTAACTAACTAACCATCACGCCGTTTCTCCGCAGGGGTAGGCAGAGAGGACGGACCGCCAAACAACTCGATCTTGGCATACACTTCTTGCTTCATTCACTTTCATACAACGTCTCATACATTCTCTTCTGTTATTCCGACTTCTGACATGGCCCGACTCAAGTATTTGATTCACTTGATCGTGCCACGTCTTCCTTGGACGTCCCCGGCTTCTTCTTCTATTCAAATTCGCGTCATATATTCTCCTTACACTCCTTTCTTCATTCATTCGCTCTACATGCCCAAACCATCTAAGTCCCTTTCTTAATCTTGCTCACTACGCTTACATCAGCCTTGCATTCTTTACGAATGTCAACATTTTTCACACGATCATACATGGTTTTACCACACATTCGTCTCGGAGATCTCATTTCTACAGCATTCAGTCTACTTTCACCCTTCCTCTGCCAGTTCCATGCCTCACTGCCATACATCAGGGTTGGTATCAGCACTCCACTGTGGACTGCTAGCTTCGCTTCTTTGACAACTTTTTGTTTGCGCCAACCGAGTTCAGTCCTCCGTTAATGGAGTTTCCTGCATTCACCCTTCTTTCAATATCCCTATCAGTCTTTCCATCTCTCGTAAACATACTTCCCAAATACACAAACTCGTCTACCTGCTCCAAGTAGTCATTTATTTTTCCCTGGTTTTTAAAAGTATTTTGAAATTTTTAAACCACCATTTAATTCAGAAAGGCCGGTTTATATGTCAATTAATTATTTGTCCGTAAAGTGCTGCCAGTATTCCATGCACTATGAATTCGAACTAGAGTTTTTTTTTTAAATACGACAGATGTCGATAGTTAATTTTTTCAATGGAACGCCAAATTTGTTCGAAAATGGTTTATCTATGGGCATATCTATTATCTATTCTACTGTCAGTTCGTGTAGTTTGCTTTGCCCGATTTATCATATGTTTTTAAGTAATATTCTAAACTATATTTATTTCCCACAATTTACGATTAATTCGGTATATACGATGTAAAACAATTGTGAGCATGACAGTTGTTTGTTAAATGTTATGATTGCTTTGCAAATAATAAGAATCTTTGCCATAGTGTACATGCGTCTTCTAATGTTAATTTTTTTTATATTTCACCTTGATTGGGACTGTCAATTTATATATTTTAACTATTTTTTTCCAGACTTTTCGACAAAAACTTTTTTTTCGGTAGCGTTGGATAAATACTTGTAAAGTTTTATTATTTTTTTCCAACACATCAATGTATAGCTGGGGAGCACCTAAAATATAAACATTGTGTTTAGTATATTTATGGAGATATTGAAATACCTAGAGACATGTCAAATAGGTTCACAGCACCAACAAGGGTTAGAGACGTTTTTTTATGTTTATAATATGTTTACTTTCTCCCAACTCTAATTTTCCTCGTTTTCCTACTCCTCATTTAAAGTTACTTGTTTAAAATTAAACATTATGAATGTACTTTAAAAAGTGGTTGTTTTTTTCAATGAAAGTGTAAGTGGGTTATTAAAAATGCATCTAAGCAATAAGTTTGCATTACTATTTACAAAAATAATAAATAAATCAGTACAGACTATCTACACTGACCGCAACACTGTCGCGATTAAATCCAGACCGTTACCAAAACATCATTAATAATATTATTAGTAAGAACATTTGCATGCAGTTGAGTTTATATACACCTGACATATTATAAACTTCCTTGTCCAGTTTACTTTTTAATAATTCACATTAAATTTCCCATTCTCGGTTAGTGGTGGTGGCGGTGGGCTACCAATATGTAAATTGTGGCCAATGGCTTATTAATTCCGTGCATATGCATGTCTAGGGACGTAGAATTAGGCAGGGCAGGATTAGGATATTAGCTACGTTGCAGTTTGAGATACCCAATTTAAGCATAGGCCATGAGGGAGTAGATATGTATGTATAATCTGCTTCCCTGTAGTCCGAAAACGGAGAATCGAATAAGCATTTAAAAAAAAGCTGATCAATCTTAAGATAAGTGAGCAAAATAACTACGTACCAAGATAAGAATATTGTAATATGGTACATAGTTTACGGTATAAGTAATGAAATATGTAAGATAATAATATGTATGATAAATGATAACTAATAGCAAATTTACAATATAGGCGAACATAATATGTGAGATTGGAAAGTAATAAATAGTTTTAAGTATTTAGTTAAGAAACTGATATAATATGAATATTTCTTTTAACGTAATAAATAATAAGATAATTTGATAATTTGAATCGTAGAAAACTCAGAATAAGATAATACCCATGCAGAGTCACTCATCGTGGTTGATGGAGATGCAAAATATCTTTTTGTCTCTCAAATGAGACAAACTTCCGTATTTCTTAATCTAAATCTCTACTAAAAACTATTTAGATACAAATGTATGTGGATACTGTTTTTAGAAAACATATTTAACCAGCTTTTTTCTTAAACGTAGGTGATACATATTTCTTGCACATTTTTTTATATCAATACCGCACAAGAGTCCCAACTGTTCTCAAGCGTCTGGAGTCAGTGAGACTATGGCATCTGTAATTGGGGAATATTGTAAGGGTGAAGGTATTGGGGAAGAGAAGGAGAAGAGGAAGAGGTAGGTGGGGAAATACCTGGCTATTCAGATCTGGTCACCAAACATGGCTAAAAGCCATTTCAAGTAACGTTTCAATTCTGAATGGTGGTCTTTCACCAGGACGATACTGAGAGTATCTTCCACTCTGGAGTGTGCGTAAATATACTATATATTATTTTTTAATTAATTAATTGTGAAACAGCACAAATTAATTAAATTAAATTTACTTGCCCACGCCGGGATTTGAACCCTCGAACTTCGGATTCGTAGTCGAGAGCCTTGCCCTTCGACCATGGAGGCCGTCATTGCACCTTCCCAGCCGTCCTCTTTGCTTTCCCCTCTCCACTTCCTTGAACATCATAGCATTCCCGAAATTGAGAATTCTATAATCCTACTGGCTCCGAGCATTTGTGATCCTGCAGCAGTAATATTTTTTGTTAAATAACATGTATTAATTAACCATATTTCCTCTGTTTATTCCTAGAATCTAGTTTAGGTAGATTAAAACAAACGTTTTTATAAAAAAATGCATTTTTATTAAATAAAATCAAACTTGTAAGTTTGTCCTAGAGACGAAGTGTTTTTAAAATATATAATTATTTCCGTCGTTATTGAGTGTCCTGATTTATATAACCTGATAAATTTTCTTATAGGTAACCGCTAGAACCACTAGAGAGAACTTCCTATATCACACTGCTGTTACAAGAACAAACTATCAAATGTTTTCTACCATTAACAGACTTCTGGTCTATGGTAATGTGAAGCATATTATGTTAAATATGTGAACAACTTTAATTTTCCTATGTTTTGTGTTGGATGTTCCTATCTGCATGCTCTTTGTTTTGTGTTTGATGTATAAACTCTATGTTTAATTTTTTCATAGAATAATGATTTGTGTATATGTTCTGACATTTATGTTAAATATGTGAACAACTTTAATTTTCCTATGTTTTGTGTTGGAAGTTCCTATCTGCATGCTTTTTATGACTAACTCTATGTTTAATTTTTTCATAGAATAATGATTTGTGTATATGTCCTGACATTTATGATGTATTTTTGAATACTGTTTGTAAATGGTCATTCACCCTAAATAAATAAATACTAAATATATGCTCTGAGGCTTAAGGGGCTAGGAGGGGAAAGATATTGCTATTCAAATTTGACCCTAAACACGATCAAAGCCATTTCAAGTAACTGAAACGTTTCGATTTTAAGCTGTAGTCTTTCATCAGGGTGGTACCGAGAGTAGATATCTTATCACCCTGGAACGTACCGCGAATACCTATACTGTATATAATTTTGTATTCATTATTTGAAATACTACATTTTAAAAATAAATAAAATTTATTCACGCAGTCCGCTTTTCGAACCTTTTGAATCCGCAGATAATAACTTTTACCCCTCGAACCCGTAGATCGTTAAAAAAAATACGTTGTGTTTGGTTATCACGTGAGCTGTTGGCATCTTTAAATCTAGATTCGGCGCTGGTCTCGTTGAGAGGGTGAGAGAAAGCTCCAGGTGATGGCGACCCGGCGAGGTGGAAAGGTGTCAAGTAAACTAGCCATCCAAAAACAGCCGAGACATAAAGAACCATCTCGGTGTACGAACGCTCATGAATAATTACTCGGAGCGTGACAAAAAGTTTTTTAAGCGAAATAACATAAAACCGAAAGTACCTATATAATAATTAACGATCTGATTAAAGTTAAGTCTTACTTTATTACTTCATTTTGACACTTATTTTTTATGAAATGTGAATATACTTTACAAGATGCGCGTGGTTAGTTCAATTTGTACTTCACCCATGATGCTTATGTGCAGATCAACATACTTTGCAGCCATTGACGTTGCTAGTGTCAATTTTGTGGATCCGTACAAAAAGCCGATGTATTTAAAAAAAATAGGTTGTTCGTTCGTTAGTTCCTCCTTTAACCGCCTGCAAAGATAAGTGTGTTAACATGTATCATGCACATGTATCGAAATCTATTCACAAATGTTTACAAACATATCTGTGCAGTCGGGGCCGTCACAGCTGTAGGTGCTGAGATTACAATCGCAAAAATATTAATTTTGTGTGTTAAGTCCTCTTTTGACTGTCTCCTTCAATCGTTAGTTCCTCGATTGGTTACGCAGATGTTACTTTGCAGTTCTGTACTCATTTAGATATTTGCATGCAGTAGAAATATCGAATTTAATTAGTTTTATTTGATGAAATAAGGGGTGATTAAACAGAAATTCGGTTACAAAACGAATAAAGCTTTTCCGAAACGAGGTATTGAAAAAGTATTTATTATGTTTGCCAAAATCGTCTCAGCAAGATATACACAAAGATTGGGATGTAATTCAACAGAGAACTTTTAAAATACATGACTTTTGTATGTTTATATTGAAGCAACGTTAACATTTGATATTATTAACTAAGTGAGGTAGGTGCATTTAGTTCCCGAGAGTTCGTATTACCCAAGCATTACCTCTTCACGCTGCGGTGATCTTAATACTTTGTGAATAATTTTGAATCCCTTTGCATAATTATTTTTCGAGCCTTCTTTGCTGGATCTTTCAATGCGCATCATACGGGGTTCCCCTCACTCATACGATAGGCTGTGACTGTGTAACAGTGTAACGGATACAAAGAGTTGTTCTGCGTATTCCATATGCGGGGTCTGTTTACCAAAAGAGAATAAATAGTAGTCCGACCGACAGGAATAATATCAACGGTGCACAGTTGACAAACTAAAAACAATGGAACATGTCGCTAAAAATTGACAGGCCAGTGAGGTAGTGCGATGTTCATCTATGAGAATAATGTTATTATTTTGTTTTCATGGTGCGAATAATGAATTTTACCCTCAACCAGCTCTCAATAGCCTAGATCTAGATAATTGCATAGTACGTGTGTATGTATATTGTTTTCACGGTGCGAATAATGCATTTTACCCTCATCCAGCTCGCAATAGCCTAGATAATTGCACAGTAGGTGTGTATGTATATTTTTGTTTCTCATCAAAACTGTGCGGTTTATATGATACCGATTTATAAAAAATAAATCCTTTTATTAGAGAACAAGTAGTTACAGACCGCATTTTCTCATGTTATTCTTATTGTACACTTGAATAAAATTGAAAAAAGACAGATTTTTCTCTTCAGCGGTGTTCTTCAATGGTTATTCCCAATGCTGAAAATGACGTTGCGAGCTATTATTTTTTGCAGTCTGACAGAAAAAGCTATCTCAATTTAATAAAATCTAATCATTGAAGAAGATACTATTAACACATCCCAAATGAACCACGAAACCAAAAAAACCGGTTTCGTGGTTCATTTGGGATGTGTTAATATTATCTTCTTCAGTGATTACATATTACAATGAGGTTTACAAACTTCAATGAGTTATAAAAAATAAATTGAATATTAATAAAATCTATTTGTTTGTCTTTTATTTAATTTATTTGGTTAGATGTAATGTTAAAAAAGTTTCGCGTTCTTAGTTTCTTGAGTCGATTCTGATTTTGAAGTTGATGCAGTGTGACGTGTGACCAACGCTGAACATTCTCATTTATCGATCTAAATCTAGCATTCCTTTTTAATGAGTGCTTTGAGAATCTCCTCATTTATTCTTATTGTTTTTAGATTTTTGCATATTTGTTTATTGAGTGCTTCTTCTTTTTAAAATATATATTAGATTCGTACATAACGCGATTTGCATTAGTTGGAAATGATACGTATAAAAATATTTATGTTCGGATTGCTGCAGGCGTGGACACAATGGCTCTACGCCATGTCCCAGTATGCTGTGCTATGCGACGTGCTGTATGCTGTTTGCTTATGCCCTGTCATCCTTATGCTGTGTGTGCTGTGATGTAGCTATGGTATTTGTAAAGGCAGGTTTTAAAATGAAAACCGATTACAAAGAGAGCGAGTTCAGTACTAACGTATCTGTTCACTGTTCACATAAAAATGCACCAAACAGTATACTGCCGCATATCACTAATGCATGGGCTTGTCAAGCGATGAGGTGCGCCAAAATATTTTTTTTTGGCCAACAATACTTTTGCTTTTCTCAAACTTTGTGGCCTTCTTAGCCATTTTTTATGTGTAACACATAGCATAGACGTAAACATATACGAATAAGGGAATATTTGGTAAACTTATAAAAAATAACGACTCTGTTAATATAATGATAGAAACTGAAGCTATATATTGCTATCTCTTGAATAAAATAAGGCTCAATGAAAGCTTAAATCATTGGTGAAATGCACATTAAAGAATTTTTAGTCTATGAATTATTTGATAAGATAAAGATGGATTTTATACAATAATTAATATATTTAACAAATATGCAAGTTAGGTGCAAAGTAGTGACCAAAATGTTGTTTTACAGAATTACGAGCGGCACCTAACTATAGAGTAGGTGGTTTTAGATCATAATATAATTCCCATAATACGGAGAGAAAAAGTTTTATATAATTTGTTTACTTTAGTACTTATTTCACCAGTTATTCATACAAATATATTTTTTTATATAAACGCTCAGAGGGCTTTAACATTTAAGTGCATCTTTTTAAAATCACATATAAAAATTAAAAATAATATTTAAAAAAACACGCAAAAAAGGTAAAAACAATTTTCAATTCTAATTACCTTTTTTGCATTTTGAACAGAAAATATAAATGATGCAATAATATCCAACAGAATCCACGAAATTAACGTATTATCGTTAAATATGAATTAATACAAATAAATAAATAAAATTATAAGCTTGTAGTTAACAATAACAATAGATGTCTTGGCGCTCTCGTAGCTGCCTGCAGCTTTTTTTAGTCGCTCCTAGTTTATCTGGGAAATATTGGGAAGTTCTTAATTTTTCCGGTGTTAAAGTAGCGTAAAATAACCGCAATAATTTATAGGTTACATTTATAAAAATCATATAATTTTAGTGTGGCCGTTTCGGGCTTAAATCAAGTTTATAATAAAAAATCAAATAAAAACCCAAATATCAAATCTGTCACGTTGTTCTAAATTAACCCAAAAGCATCGGTCGGTCGAAGGCGTTCGACACATGTGCTTGTTAAAAGACCTTTGCCTGTTAAAAGTGTCCCAAAGTAAATGATTTACACTGTTATTCTTTGAACTATGGTGATTGTAAACAATATCGTACATGACCGAGCTAGACAACTCAAACTCAAACTTAATGGTGAATGTGCTATTTTGGAGCCTTTAATAAGCTGCAAAGATATCGCTGTATAACCTTGAACACTGTACCACAACTGCAATCCGCAAAATTAGATTTCGTGGCTACCGAGAAAGGCGCAATAGGAAATAAAACATTTGACGAGAAGATCTTCTGCTGTCACGGCGACCTGAGTTCTGACCTCCAGTTCACGGAGCACATCCGGTGCATCATGTGGCCCACGGACGTGCCCGACAAGGCTGCTCTGCGACCTGCTGTGGTCCGACCCCGACAAGGATACCACCGGCTGGGGCGAGAAATAGACGACACGCTGATGTGCTCTTTCCAGATCCTGAAGCCGGCCGACGAGCAGACCAACACCAAGCATCCCGTCACGCCGCCCAGGGGCGTCACAAACAAAGACAAAGAAGATTGGAAGAAAGAATCAGTTCCCCCGGCCCCCGTCCTCACCCGCCGCCCAACTTCACATAACTCCTATCATTTGTATTAGCGTCTTGCAATATATCGTAAGGAATAAATACAGTTAGCTTCTTTTTTTCTTTTTTTTTCAATTAAACTTATATGAAAACTTAGACCAAGCCGTATTTAATTTTGACAATTTAACTGCATCTCTTTATATGGTCTATAAATAATGTGTAATGATAGTGTCCAAAAAAATGTAATAGATATAATATAGGAATAATGTAAGAATAGGAAGTAAGATTTGTACAGCGCCCTTGAGCTGATTTTTCACAAAAACGGCGCTATAAAAATCATCCGATTATTATTAATATTATAAATATTAAACCATGTTTAGAAACGATGTGATATTCCATTAATTTATCCAATATTTAGTAGCTTAATTGAACTTTCCAGCCATTTCCTTTAGCATTAGTATGATGTTCACATTGAAAATCGAAAAATGCAACCTTGTTTAAGATTCGCTGTTGCCGGCTTGTACTGGGTGGGTTCACCTGCTCAGCGGAAGGGTTGAGGGAGGCCCACGGGACGGGTGGGTGTTTGGGAGGGGGTGGGGTGGTTCGGGCAACCGGGCGCTTTTCACAATGATTTTTCATCGTTTTTTTGTTAGGCGCGCCCACTGCCATCAAATAGATAATACCTGCAGCCGGCAACAAAACGTGTCGATGTACGTGCTTTTATGCACCGTACTGATAAATTTATTACCAAATTACATAGGTACATTGATGAAATACGGAAAATAAAAAAGCACACAGTAAACTTCGAAAACATTCATACTTATTTGCTTGCTGAATTAGAAAAAATATTTTTTATTGTCAAAGGTAAAATCCGAGATTACTAACACAATCTCGAACCTCGAGTGCGACTACGCCGATGACATATCATAAATATATCATCGAATGACGTCGTTGATTGGAAAAAAAATCAGACGTCACCTACAGAGGAACTTTGAATGGGTGAGAACTGTAAACAATAAGCATAACTAGTGACAATTGAGGGAACCCCGTGTCTAAAGCTAGAAGGCTCGGGTTGAAGAATTAGAAAAAAACAATTAGGATTTTTTTCGATTTCAGGAAAATAAATGTGAATACATGGGTAAAAAAAAATAACATATTGCTTAACAAATCCATTAAATTAAAATATTGAATCCTCGTTGTTTATTGTAGTCATTTTTCGGTTGAGTTGTTTCATGCGTCAGTAAAAAAAATTAAGTCTGATCCTAATATCGTGACAACGTAGTACCTATCATAATATCTATTACTGACGTAGGCAGTACATTCCTAGGAGTAATTGCAATAACGTAGAAAGTAGACTGATGGTAGTAGGGTAGGCCAGGTATGAAGTCTGATCCTAATATCGTAACAACGTAGTACCTATCATAGTATCTACCACTGACGTACTGAGTACATTCCTAGGAGTAATTGCAATAACGTAGAAAGTAGACTGATGGTACCAGGGTAGGCCAGGTATGAAGTCTGATCCTAATATCGTAACAACGTAGTACCTATGATAGTATCTACCACTGACGTACTGAGTACATTCCTAGGAGTAATTGCAATAACGTAGAAAGTAGACTGATGGTACTAGGGTAGGCCAGGTATGAAGTCTGATGCAAATATCGTGATAACCTAGTACCTATCATAGTATCTATCACTGACGTAGCCAATACATTCCTAGGAGTAATTAAATTCACGTAGAACGTAGACTGATGGTAGGCCAGGTATGAAGTCTGACCTTAATATCGTGACAACGTAGTACATATCATAGTATCTATCACTGACGTAGCCAATACATTCCTAGGAGTAATTAAATTCACGTAGAACGTAGACTGATGGTAGGCCAGGTATGAAGTCTGACCTTAATATCGTGACAACGTAGTACCTATCATAGTATCTATCACTGACGTAGCCAATACATTCCTAGGAGTAATTAAATTCACGTAGAACGTAGACTGATGGTATGCCAGGTATGAAGTCTGCAGTATAAGTACGGAACCTGCCACCCAATCTACGTGTGGCTGTATAGATACGCGTGCACGGAGAGTATCCAGCAGAAGCATTTCAATATGAAAAAGTGATGGATCAATCATCCTGAACGAGTTCAATTTATTTTTCATTTACAATGCAGTGGATTTTTTTCGTTAAAATCAGAACTGCCCTCTCAAATTGATTAAAAAAGTATGAAAACTTGTTTTTTTTTAAATATACGACTAAATGAAAATTCAACTGGTTTCATTGAAAATTCATTTATACCTATTTTATCAAAATGCCGTTGAACGTAAGTAGGAAACGAGTCTTTTCTGATATCAATTAACCAGTTATCTTCCATACATTATTAAATGATCTGCAAGTACATACTTTGTAAGGAAAAATAAATTTAAACAGTTAACCGATATATTTTCATGAACTAATGTAATAATTACATTGTATTATTAATGCAGCCTAACTATAGAGTTTAATTTAAACCTTCAAAAATTGTAAATAAGTAAAATAATTCTAAATTTTGGTGAATTTCTAAGTCTGTGTTGTTATACCTACAGTCCCGGACAATTTATTATGACCATTGTCACTTCTTTCAAAATCTTAATTTCAGGCCTAGTTTTTTAAATAACTTTTATGGAACATGACGTTTCCTTCAATAGTGTACTCATCCTGGCTATTTTTGTTAGCGTCTTTATAATTTCCATAACAAAAGCAAGAGGTTTAAATTTATATTTTTTTTAATCAAATAAAAAAATCAATCAAGACAAAAAAAAGAAAAACTTAGAAAACATACTATAATATTCAGCATAAATGTACAATTACAAGACAAATTCTGTACTTAATTAATATACTTGTTTTACAAAACCCATAATAATAAAAATGATAAAAATAACGCGTATGCACTCCACTGCGACAGAATATAAACTGACGTAAAACAAAACATCTGCCAGATTAGCGGTGTTGCTAGCACAATAATAAAATTACCTGTTTGGTAAGCTTTTGAGACCACTTTATTATTTATTCAATTTTGGTGAGTAAAGTTAGTATTTAAAAAAAATAAAAAATAATAATATGAACATAATATTTGTCTAAAAATAATATTATTTCGGGGTGGCCTTAATGCATTGTCAGCAGACAAAATCAATAAATTGTCTGTGAAAGTCTTTAAGTTTTCCGCTTCCCTTACTGTACCCATATACCTCTAGTAAGTGTAGCAGTTAATGTTTAACAGTGATTCTCTGGCCTCTGATACCACCCTGCCATACCACTACTACCCATTCTGCCACCTACAGCCCTTACTACTAGTAGCATTGGTAACCTACCACCACTGTAGTCGCTCCAGCGCACGCAATTAGCCGATTAACCATTTATTAACTGCGACCTGTCACTTTTAAAACACCCCACCATACATAAACCCGGGGATAAGGAGTGACTTGACCGCACCACCCCTGTTAGGGGAGGATTGCTTGAGAATTTCGAAAACAACCACCACTATTTTTGATTCGTAATAATTTTCGAACTTGGAACTTGTCCGAAGGCACCAGAGATTATAAAAAATAGCACAGGGGGAAGGAAACGTTACTTTTGTAGCGTTTCGATAAGGAGAAGTGGCATTTAATACGCGGTTAGCTTAACTACAATATTACGCCGCTTTAATAAGGTTATAAAGATTGATAATAAAAGTGATTTAAAACTGTATACCTTTATTTTAATTATAAACCGCTTATTGCTCGCGCTCGATCGTGTTTTGGTGAATAGCGTTACAAAATATGAAGACAGAGTTTTGCTAAAGAAGCAGTAGGTAAACTGCCTTTGAGTAAATGATATCTTGCAATTCCCAATACTAAATTACATCCGACTAACATCTGGCGGAAGGTAAATTTATTTATATCCATTAGGTACTGTGATTATTGGCAGGTAAGTATTATGTAAATTTCGTGGTTAAAAGTAGGGCCGTTATGTAGCAACTTAATTAATAATTAATCATTGAAGAAAATAATATTAACAAACCTAAATGAAAGATGAAACCGGACAAAAGGACAGAAACTAAAAATATTTCAGTCGCATCTGGGACTCGAACCCAAAAGATGACACAAATTGAACTTGTCTCATTAGTTAAGTCGGTTGAGCGTTGCCCCGGATAGGCAGAGGACCTGGGTTCGAGTCCCAGATGCGACTGAAATATTTTTAGATTCTGTCCATTTGTCCGGTTTCATCTTTCATTTAGGTTTATTAATATTATTTTCTTCAATGATTAAATATTACAATGAGGTTTTTAAATCTCAATAAAAGTATTAATAATTACTTATTTTAAAAGTTACTACATGACCAAAGTAAATATTACAATGAGGTTTTTAAATCTCAATAAAAGTAATTAATAATTAAAAATTTAATTAATAATTACTTATTTTAAAAGTTACTACATGACCAAAGTAAGCGTGTGCTTCTTGTTTTAATTGACATTTTATTTAAGACTATTAGGTAAGTGAAATTGGAGTCACTGTAAAATTTCTGCTTCGTACAAGCCTTCGTTACCTTATACTGCTTAAACAACAATGTAACGGATATCGTATATTTTTACTATCTCGAAATATTAAAATTTTATGTAACAATTTAATTATTATTTTATGCATTTTACCGGTAAAAGTTGCACAGAGTTCAGTTTTAATGAAAGATGTACATTGAGGTTAGGAATAATGTTATTGAATAACCGTTGTAATCATGGCAGACAAATAAATTGCGAGCACACAGAGCCACGCTAGGTATTTCCTTGCGAGTTAGAAATATCGTAAAATGTGGTGACTTTAACTCGTATAGTACTTAACTTTTTTTATAAAAAGCATTTGCGTGGGATAACTTTGTTTTAAATTTATTGCGCTCGTTTAAACTACCAATATATATTTAAAAAATTATATGTATTAATGTTTTGGGAGTTAGAAGAACAAGATCAAAGTGACGTGGGGCGACTTTGTTACAGCATTATTTTATAAGATTATTACAATGGCACCACAATCCGGAACACATTAGAGATATTATTCAAATAAGAATTGAGGCGTCTTTAATCGGCGATCCTTTTGGATCATAGAAAAAAAAACTACAGTTTCCCTAAGAACGCTCAACAAAAATGTCTAGGAACTAACCACCCAGTCGTTTCTCGCAGGGGTAGGCAGAGAGGATGGATCGCCAAACAACTCGTTTTTGTCACACACTCCTTGCTTCAATCACATTCATATACCGTGTTATATATACTGCTCTGTTATTCCGACCCGTGACAGGGCTGGACTTAATTCACTCGATCGTGCCATGTCTTCCCAAGGCGTCCCGACTTCTTCTACCATTCATTCGTGTCATATATTCTTCTTACACCTCTTTTTTCGTTGATCCGCTCTACATGCCCAAACCACCTAGGCGAACTTTTCTTAATCTTATTCATTACGCCTACGTCAGCCTTGCATTATTTCTGAATAGACATTTTGTTAGAATGAACACCATTCATAAGGCTTTCTGAAATGGTTTCTCTTATTCTTTCCTAAATGATAAAACTCCATCTGACACCTTCTTTGGAGTCTCTTCAAGAAATTTATCTGGATAGTTTTTGTACGCCCTGCTGCCAACTAATTTCCGCATGTTCGAACCATATATTTCGCATTAAAACGAAGAAAAAAAGGGTAATCCATATCACCCCATTCAAGAAACTATCTGATTACGTTTTCAATGCGAATTCGAGTGTGCAAGTGGGTATATGTATCAATGTACACTGATGTACCTTACAATATAAATTACACAAAACTATTATAATCGTTAAGGAAATATAAAATGTGGGTAACATTTCTCTCTGTCACTGAAAATTTAAACTGCAATATGTTTGAATATTATTCAAAACCAACTTATTTAAAAAGCCTATTTATTTTCGAAGCATCATTGTATCCATATTGTCAGAAAAAAACTGCTTAAAAGAAGCGAGTAATATCGAGAATTTCATTCAAAAGTAGCTCCATATTACGGTGCTAATGAGTGGACAAAAGGCAAAACAAAGATTGCCCACATTCACACTATTTCACGCAGTCCACGCTCAAGTGACCTATGATGGACTTGTGAAACGCCTAACGAATGACCGTCAAAATCCAAACATCATCCGGAGACACCCTTGGATAGAGGTGGATTTGAGACTGAAAGCGATCTCCCAGCTTCGGATGGAAACCGTCAAGAATCGATAAAATGAAGACATCTGATGAAGGCTTATATCCAAAGCTATACGCCATATCAGAATTTAACGAAACCTTCAACATAAAATCTCGTATCAGAAAAACCTAAAACGTAACATCGTCTAGTGACGCGGGTAACGTACATGTATTCAAAGTCGGTAAACGCCAGCTCTGCCGGCAAAAAAAATTAATTAGATTAACGTAACATTATAGAAATTGTTTATTGTTTAATTTATTGGTGATAACTTATTGAAACTTATAAACTTCATTATATCATTTTAATCGTTAAAGAAAATTATATCAACAACTTTAATTAAAATAATATGGGAATTAATTAAAAATAACATTTAATTCAATTAACGGAATATGAGATCGACCGAATGTAATTAGGTATCAAATACCTCAATTATTGGTGGAGACATTGGTCCCGGTACGACTAGAGGATCTGGGTTCAAATCCGACTTGCGACTGTTATCTTTTTATATTCTGTGTCGTTATCTGTTTTTCGTTGAGAGTTGTCGATATTATCTTCCTTAATGATTATATTATACTTATCAATTGTTTTTGTGTTTAATTCGTTTTTCTTTTTTTAATTTAATGTAAATCAAATTTAATAATGTACAACAAGTTTGAAAATGGCCTTGAACGCCGAAACAGCTGTCACAATAATAACAACTATAAATGCTTACAGAACTTAATAATAACATTATTAAATTTGATTTAAATTAAATTAAAAAAAAATTTTTTTTTTTTAAAACTGAATTATTTTATATTTTCCGCGTAATTGATTTTTTAGTTCGATTTTAACATATCAAGTTTCAGCTAGACATAAACTAGTTTACAGCGTATTCGAAGTTAAAAGAAATTCAAAGTTATAGCCAAAACAAATTTATCTTTTACCTTCTTACGAGTGAGAATATTATTGAATGTGTTTATAAAAACTAATGCTTTATTCAGTCTAAAAACTGATTTTCCGGCCAATCATAATTGTTTCGGTTTAGTGGAATAAGTTCGTCACTTTTAAATTCGTTAGTACCACATCAACAACGTAATTTCTTTCAAATGATTTTCCGCCATTTGTCTTCCAACGTACATTAAAGAGTATATTAATGGAGCCGTATTACGCATTCGCCCGACGGATTTCATTTGTCCGTGAAGGAACAATGTTTTATAAATAATCAATGTGTTGCTTAACTATCAAGTACCCCATGAAGGGTGCGTGAGTAAAGCGAGAGAGTTATTGCAATGAAAGCAAGGCTGCCCAGTGACTGGTGCCCACAATACGGTTATTGGACCTCGTTCAAGATTTAGGCGAACAGTTCCCACAAATCGCCCGAAAACCCTCGTGGAAATTTTTAATTATTATTCGTTACGTCGCACGTCGTTGGAAACATCGAACGAAAAAAGTAAATTACGTACTTTTATTTATGCCGTAAAATAATAAATCGCCTCTACATAAAATGTACGGACATTCTATTTTATTACTTGAGCAGGTTTTAATAGCCTTTTTTTGCATTATATGTAATAAATCTTGGGTCAGAGAAAATTAACAGAATAATATTACATTTAACAGATATATAAAACGTTTTTACGGTTATATGACTCTTTTAGGGGTAGGTACCTACTTATTTTTTTGAGTAGATAATTCCATCAATTTGATCTTTTGTAAGGCTAGTCCATAATCAATTAATGTTGTCTCTCATTTACAAATAAAAGCTACGAGAGTACAACCTCATTTAACAGCGTACAAATTTAGAATCCGTACCTGCCACAAAACATTTTTTTCTTATGCCACGAGAAGGAAGCATTGTAAAATAAATTGATTATTGTTAAAATTGAGGTGATTATTATTCTTGCCGTGTCTATATTAATGTGATATTCTGTATCATTTCTAGATGACATGTTTAATTCTTGATTGAAAAAATAACGGCGTTGTAACGAAGGCGCGCACCCTCTCGGGAGTGTCGTGTGATGAATTCGTTCGATGTTCCCGGCACCTTTATATAAACGGAACGGCTACCGTTCTAATGTTTATTACGCTGACGTGATTAAGACTTCGGCCATATTTTCCACAAAGCATTATAAATACAATAAATCAAACATAAATTTGGTCGTGAAAGGCGAGCTTAGCGAGAAAAATGATCTTGGCGATTGCGCCCGGCCGGTTAGTTGGTCGGTTAGGTGGCCCGGCCCGGCCCGGCCACTATCGCGCCCGAATCTGACCCGAAAATTAAATGTTAATCGTCTCCGAAATGTACTAAATATGCCGCGGGCATGCGAGGGGGTTATTGAAAATTTTACACATTACCTAGTGACACGGAGGCCACCGCAGCGGACTAACTTTATTTAGTTTGGAGACCGGCACGGCTTAGTTGCCCAGTGTATTTGCACTGAATAACCTTCCAGCCGCCGACGTGGCCGCTCGTTAAAAAATTATGCCGTAAAAATGAAAATATTCTTATTAAAAATGCACATTCTCGTTTTTATCGTTTTGGGAGAATTTTCTCAAAAAAACGCGTCTCGGGTATAGCGACGGTAGGTATATTAATTAACCGTAGATTCCACTGTTTTATTACCGCATTGTCAGTTGCATACCCAAGGGTTCAAAAATGTACTTAAATGAAAAATAATTACCTAAATAAATTTGGGTGGCTATAAAACGTGCGGAGCAAAATGCTTTTCAATTTTCGAGAGAACGAGAAAGTTATTTATTGCAAAATAATTTATACTTCGTCACGATTTTGGTTTTATGTAAATCGAATAGCCTTTGTTGTTAGTGTGGTATTTTCATATCAAAAATATGAAATCTGCTTTACTCGCCTGGCAAAAATTGTACGCCACGGTTTGATATTTTGTATTACAATAACTCACGCTGCCACGGCGAACTTTGGTTGGATGTATGTGCTTTCCTATAAGCCTGATTTCACTTTAAAGGGTAATTTTACTATAAAATAGAAAAATGTCCTTATAAATTAATCAATTCTCGTTATCCAGGTCAAGTGTCTACACCCTCATAATTAATAAGTAACCACAATATTTTATCTGAAAATATTGTGAATAATCGCGTTCAACGGGCTTTAGGTTAGGTAATACATAATAATCGCGTTCAACGGGCTTTAG
Source organism: Halesus radiatus (assembly GCA_022606495.2). Classification (NCBI taxonomy): domain Eukaryota; kingdom Metazoa; phylum Arthropoda; class Insecta; order Trichoptera; family Limnephilidae; genus Halesus; species Halesus radiatus. The sequence goes on along the minus strand of JAHDVE020011464.1, from coordinate 18,460 downwards.
GTTAGGTAATACATAGCAATCGCGTTTATTTTTAAACATAGCCTTTAGGTTAGTTCTAACATCGAGCTTTTTCTAGATAATTATTAAGAGCTAATCGCGGAGTTTTTTAACCTCCTCGGTGCTAACTGTGACACCTGAAATAATTTACTGCAGATTTTTAAACCCAACGCACTGACGTTATTTCCAAACTTTACATATTTTGGCAGAAACAGCAACTTACGGTTTGAAAAATGAAAATGCTTACCGACATTAATTATAGAATAGTTTTCATCATAATACTGAACAAAATACATTTCTTAATTGATAAACTAAAGTTCTTTAAAACTTAAGACAAGATTTTTGTGCATAGTGCAAAGGGTAACAATTATTATTTTTATAAACAATAATTATTAATCTAAAACACTCATCCAAATTGAAAAAACCTTCCGAGCAAAGATAAATGTCACCGGCAGGACTCGAACCCGCACCCTTCTAATGTCCGGATAATTAATAATAATAATTAATAGAGCATCTGACCGGACATTAGAAGGGTACGGGTTCGAGTCCTGCCGGCGACATTTATCTTTGCTCGGAAGGTTTTTTCAATTTGGATGAGTGTTTTAGATTAATAATTATTGTTTATAAAAAATAAAAAAAAATACATTTCGTTCACAGGTATATACATGTTACATAGTAGATATAATATTTTATTCCTACTTTGTTTTACTGGAATCACGTAAAAAAAAATTTTTAGTTTTAGTTCTGCGAACTCTTAAAACTACTAATGTTCACCACATAACTTCCAAACTAACTACAACTCTTTATGATCCGTAAGTTAGTAACATGTAAAACGGTATAAATTCAACATTGTTTACACAAAGTGCTGCAGTACTTCACAAGTGAAATATGCTAAAAACCAAAAAAATGGTTGTCATCGGGCCCATCGTAAAGTTTTGGCCATTTTTATTATATTTTGCGATACTGAGCTAACACAAACATTTTCATTTATTCAGAAAAAAACATTTAGTTTTTTATTAATTGATAAACTAAAGTTCTTAAAAACTTAAGACAAGATTTTTGTGCATAGCGCAAAGGGTAACAATTATTATTTTTATAAACAATAATTATTAATCTAAAACACTCATCCAAATTGAAAAAACCTTCCGAGCAAAGATAAATGTAATATAATGTATAACGGTAGAGCATCTGACCGGACATTAGAAGGGTGCGGGTTCGAGTCCTGCCGGCGACATTTATCTTTGCTCGGAAGGTTTTTTCAATTTGGATGAGTGTTTTAGATTAATAATTATTGTTTATAAAAATAATAATTTAGTTTTTTGTTTATAAATTTATGAAATTCGCTCTTTATATCTATCATTAAACAGTTTAATAATGTCACGGAAAAGTAAATCAGCCGTAATTTTTTGTTGTTGTGTATTTAAAGCGACGATTCTTGAAGATAGTACCTAACATATTGTTTTTACGAAACTACCCAACTCAATTGAGAATTTAATTGTCGCATTTAAATTTAGCTCCGGCATTACGATTTAAATAACGCATCTTAAGTATCTACCTACGAAAACAAGAATATCAATTGATATCTAAATAGTATAGGTATGTACTATATAATATATTATATAGTAATAAGAACTCTAAAGCCTTTTGAAAACTCAAATGAAACATTGTTTTGTGTTATTAATTAGTTTTATTAAATCTCTTATAGATTTTTTTCTCAATGCATAAATTCTGGGATATTTTGGTTCATTTGTTTTTTTTTTAAATAAAATCAAAGACTCTAAACCACACAATGTAATTTGCTAATAATAAAAAAGCCACCAAACTATTTCTGACATTCAGCACGACATTAAATAAAACCAACAAACAGCTATGATAAAGCGTTAAAATAGCATTTCTTTGTTATGTGGGAATCAAAACAAAGCTGCCTTCACTTACTGGTAGTTTAATCGGCTTATGACTCTTAAATAATAAATTATTGTGATCCGCGTGTGCTCTGCCCAGTGACTGTAGTGACTGGGGTGACTGGGGCTGGGGACTGGTGACGGAGGTCCCGAGGGGCGAAGCGGAGAGTCATCACGTCCCCAGAGAGGTTACTTTGCACGCAGGGGGTGGATATTAACTAGGGGTGCATAGATATTCAATGGAAAATTTTGTGACTTTATTGTTTCGCGTTGAAACATAGATATTGCAGTATATTATAATAAAACAAATTTAAAACTTTTTTCCACTTTAATTTTTATTTGACCGTAACCGGTTTCAGCTCGTTAGAGCCATCTTCAGACTGAAGATGGCTCTAACGAGCTGAAACCCGGTTACGGTCAAATAAAAATTAAAGTGGAAAAAAGTTTTAAATTTGTTTTATTATAATATACTATACTGGAATTCCACCATGTATTAACAGTTTCAAAAATAGAAATATAGATATTGCAATATTGCTAATAATGATATTTTTTTATTTGTTTTGTTATCAGGTTAGCCGTTCGCTTCAGAATTTGGTTGATTTGTTGTTGGTGATGTTTAGTTTCTAAAAAATGTGTCTGTATTTAATATTGACTATTTGCGGTGGAATTCCAATAAAAGGATTTATTAAAACTTTTCTCCAATTTTTGTCCTTACCGGTTTCAGCCTATCGTGATGTATTTTCTTAATTTAAAATCTAACACAATGCAAATAAAAATTCCATGGTACCATGAGTTTATAATACTAGACACCTACCTAGACAATTAAACCGATATAAATGGGTGATAACAATAGAAAAAAGTTATTTCTTAAATGCGTAGTAAATAAATCGATGAAACCATGTTATTGTAAATATGCCTTAATGCTGGTAAAAACCAAGTACATAATTGTAAATTCAATTGCGAAACAGGACATAGCAACTAGGATGGGAAAACTCACCAACTAGTAACCAAACAACTAACTAAGCATCATGTTATTTCCCCGCAGGGGTAGGCAGAAAGGACAGACCGCCAAACACCTCGATCTTAGCATACACTTCTTGCTTCATTCATATTCATACATCGTCACATAAATTTTCTTCTATTATTCCGACTTCTGACATGCCCCGACTCAAGTATTTGATTCACTCGATCGTGCCATGTCTCTTCGGGCGTCCCCGGCTTCTTCTTCCATTCACATTCGCGTCATATGTTCTTCTTACACTCCTTTCTTCGTTCATTCGCTCTATATGCCAAACCATCTAAGCGTCCCTTTCTTAATCTTACTCATTGCGTTCACATCAGCCTAATAAATATGATAATAAACTCGTAATATACTCAGAATTCGCCAACTTTGATTTTTCATTATGTAAACGCTTTATAAAATCACCTTGATAAAAGTACAATGTAACCCTACTTTAATATGTTTTAATCCAGATATGTTTATAAAGTTATGGGTACTATTAATTAATGTCTTAATTCCTTCAGTATGTAAAATCAGAATGTACTGATTAATAAAATGTCCATAACTTCATTATTTACCACCTCTGCTCCCAAAAATTGAATATATGCATAGTTTAAGAAAAAATTGTACCAGACTGAAGATGACCGTACGGTAAAAAATGACGTGAAAAAAGGTTTTATTATAAATCATTAAAAAAATATTGTTTTGTATTTGAAAGTATTGATATGTTGTAGTTTTTATCAATAATTCAGAATTTTGTTTTGAGAATTTGGTAATAATTACTATTAAGTAAGATGTATAAAGATGAAAATATGACATCCCTAAGCAGAGATCTTCCTCCGGTGAGATTTAAGGGAGGATAGAGGGTGCAAAGTTTATTTATCGCCATTTTAGATTAACGGTGCGGCGGGTGACGGTCACGTGACACAGGGTGGAGGGGGGTGGGGTCCTCAAGGGTGGATTTACCTATTTAGACAACACGATTAGCCAACTTCTTAACATGGAGAATAACGCTTAAAATAAGCAGCATATTTTATAAACTGTATTTCCATTTCACTTAAGATGTTAAATTTAGTATCCAGTATCCAGGTTACGAATTATATGTTTTATATGTATAATGTTTTATTTACCGTGTTCCCTACATCGGCATTCGTGGTTCTACTACGCTCATCTTCAGTATATTCACATATCTAAATAAATCAAAAACGATAAGACCTAACTTATTGCGCCTGAATGCTGCAATGAAAACATCAACTCGCTAAAGTCTGGTATTTTTCGAAACGCCGTGAAGTCTGTTAATATGTTGTTAAATAATAATACAAATCAGGAATGGGCATTATGAACTGTCATACACATTTTAGGAACATTGTGCTAGATTCACTGACTAGTTTCCTGGATGCAAACGTTATTAGGTACTACCCGGTTTCGTACACGTTTCCAAGTATATTATTCTTATTGAGCATTAGCAAAGTATGTAATAAACCATATGAAATCTCCAAAACTCCATAGCTCGTGATGGGAATGACGTTGCGACCCGATAATAGTTTTCTTTTACGTATAAATTAAGGTGAATATTTTCCAAAAAATACAGGCCAATATATAAAAAGAGGAATGAAATTTAAGAAAAAAGTGACAAAATTTGGAAAATTTAATTTCTTATTACAACTTAATTGTGACTTAAATTGCATTTATTATGTTTAAGATATAACATGTTTGTATTAGAATAGTTTTTTGTAGGACGAACAGTTTTCCGCTTTGTACTTAAAATTAACATTAAAAGTGCAAATTACGTTTTTTCTAATACAACTAACTTTTAATTAAAAGGGCCATTCCAGTTATTGCATTTTCTTCATCAGTTTAAGTTTTAAAATGTTTAACTTTTTTTATAAAAATTATGTTGAGTTGCATAATGACGGAGACCGCGATAAAAAATAGCCCGGGGTAGTCCCTTAGAGTAACAATATATTATTACTCTAAGGGTAGTCCCCACGAACCTATGTATGTGTAGACTGCAGGAATAGTATGATTATATTGTAGTGGTAGGCACCAGTGGCGTGCGCGAGCTCAGCATAAAGTGCGCGCATTTCAAGCACCCTTGCTCAATGGCCGCACTAAACCGCAGGAAGAGATTTACGAGTGCAGCGAGGTATGTTGGTGGATATTTTTATGATTAATTTATTCGCATTTATGGTAAAATTACTAGCCGAGCACACGTTGAACACATCCCACATACAAATGACTTGTTTAAAGTACGAGTTCACTTTGTTTTGAAATATACCTAGGACGGAAACAAAAAATGAACACGCAAGGATAGCGACCGCAATTATGCGAAAAGTTTTGTATAATTTTATTTTATATTTATAGGAAAAAGATACTTACCCGGTGATATTTTATTTTTGTTATGAATTGAGTTATCATTCGAAAATAAATGATCGTAATGTAATTTGTTGTTAGAATCATTTCTCTAGAGAATGTACGAGTATAATGCCATACTCGTCTCGTTGTCAGATACATTCGTCGGAGAGTCAGAACTCAAAATGGATTTTAGGTCGTCATCCAATACAGCGTGTACAAAAAACGATGGAACTAATGTGAAATGTTTTCAAATAAATCAGTTATGGTTTGTGTTTATGATACTATTAATCAATATGATGGAATGACAATGTTTCAAGAATTTCATTTTCTTTCGCATCATGCAGATATTTTGAAAACATCGCAAAACATGTAGCACACGCTGTATTCTTTAATTCAACATTCCCATCGTCCTTAATCTAACATTCCGATCTCTGGTGGACTGTAGAAGCGGCCACTGGTGGTCTTCCTCGCACTCGCGCAGTTCTGGCTCAGATAACCGTGCGACCATCTCCCTCTAGCCTCATTGCATTGTTCTAGAGATGTGGAGTCATATCATAAACTCATGCATTGTTTATCACATGTTGTTACGCTGCTAACAACCGACGAATGTGTTTTTTTTTTGCATAATGAACTTTATGGGCATATTTAATAATAAATATACTCTGATTTGTGATCGAGCGATCCAAAATTATTATTGGCTCGTTTAACGGTTTGCAAATACTTTTTTTGCGATATTTCATCAGTACTATCTAAAATGATCCTGAAATCAAAAACAATAAACAATAATATATAGGTACATTGTCCGAATGTGCCTGCCTCCTGTTACCTGTTTTAATATTGGGTTTATCTTTCTTCCCCAAGTCCCACGCTCTTGGATTGGCCTTATCACCACTACATACTCATTCCCCCCCCCCCCTCGATAGCCAACTGAAATGCATTGGTAGCCGATTTAAAAAAACGCGATTTTACCATGATTTAATATTTTTCTTAGTATAAATATTATCAAATGTTTTTCTATAATATTCGTCTGTGTTTGAGATCCAATAAAATGGCCGTACAAAATTAAGATAATCAAAGAAGTACAAACCTAATATTTAAAAGGTTTCTTATTTTGTATTCGGAAATATTTTTTTAATTAATTTATTCACATATCACTCAGAAAATGCACGGAAATATTAAAAACGCTTTTTATTACAGGTTCCTAAATTTGACATGAAAAACCCACCAGCGTATTATTATGAAAGAAAAAACTTTTCCCGTGACGCAGGTACAAACAAATTTTTACTTCGTACTTAAACATCATTGTCGGGCAGATTTCATTAGAAAAGATCATCAAGCCAAATATTAATTGTATCTTAGCAACTACCAATGCAGTAGCTGACGTTTTTTAATGAATATTAAGAAAAGGTTAAACGTATTTTTATTACACGGTGATCCTTCCTGACCTTCAACCATCAAAGAGATTTAGGACATTAAATTAATTGGTTTTAAAACCGTGGATGACATAACCTATAACAATATAAATGTGTTAATTGCATGTATGGCGCAGAACAGAGTACAGCACCAACAACAATGGCGAACATAAGATGCAGAAAACCTTCGACAATTTACTAATTCGATTGTTCGTACGGAGGTCTTTGTTTGTATATTTGACCGTTAGATTTCGCTTGGTTGCCTCCACTTTGGTTTAGCCCATTGCCCATTAGCTGTACACAGCACACTACACTGTACGGGCAGATGTCAGAATAGCCGCTATTATTAAACACTTTAGTATGGGAAGCCTTGGACAGGGGTGCGAGGTGATTGTGCCTCCCGAAGAACAAAAGAAATGACACTCCATCATTGATGGAGTGTCATATATATTAGCTCTCGTAGAAGAGATGTAGAAGTGTTTGTGGATATTTAACTCTATCTTTACATTACCCTAGTCAGATAATTTGGAAATTCTTCATATTATAGAAATACAAAAAAATATGTGGCTTGTGGAAGACGGATGTTTTACAAATTTCTACAGATAGTGTAACTAACAAAAAACTTTTGTCCCTTCCTTTAATCAAATCAATTGCATTTCAAGTTTCTTGGGATAAGAAACTACCTTCTTCATTCCAATTTAATAAACTTAGTATGTGAAAATGTGTAAGTAAACATATTTTTTTTGATATTTATGGCGCCCATCTGCAGCTGTCAATTACGCATATTCATTTGTGGCAACCCTGCCTGGAAACCTCGCAACAGAACCATTGGCTAACTCTGACATTATTTCCATCATAAATTAAGTGTACACTGAGTGCGCAATTAATATTCAAATTTTATTTGGAACACACCACGGTGAAGTCAGTATTGAAACCCTTGTGAAATTTTAAGACTCCCGATGATTTCACCAAGATAATGAATTTAAAAAAAATACTCGTTTCGCGTTTCTTACGAGGGGGAAAACATATTTAAATTAATAATAAATTAACAAGCAGTTTGTGTAGCTAGCCTTGTTCAGGCGAGAAGTTTCAAGCTATAGAGAAAGGCATTCGTAAGGAAATCCGTGGGAGAAATATGAGGGCTGTAAATACAATTTTTTTATAGGAACGTATATTTAATGTGAAATTATCAATAAATAGGGGTTTTACAATTACTTACATAAGTTTTATGTGATTTTTCAACGTAATTGGAAACATTTTTGTTTTCTAACATGAAAAAAATAATAATTTTGTACTTTCACAGAGGCACATAAATGCGCATTGAAAAGATAATGAGAAACTTGTTAGATGTTTTCATACCATTATCGTGCTCGCTGCACTTGATTAGCGTTTTGATTTTATTTTTAAATTGCCAAGGTTTCGTAGAATTTACTAAGAGGCGTAATATTTTATTTTATTTTGTGTTTTTCAGCGATAATGTAACATAAAAAGGTAATATAACAAATAAAGAACAAAATGGGAATAAAAGTTCGTAACATAACTATTAGAGGTCTGTCATCGGGTTAATTTAACCTAAATTTAGAATACAAGCATATTTAATATTATTTTACATACATAGATTTTCTCACGAGAACGTCAATATTCTAATATTTATTATTATTATAGGTAGTGAATAGAGATGAATAACTTAAAGTACCTGCAAAGAAATATACTCAAATAAAGCAATAATATTACATGGTATTACATTAGGCATATTAAAATTTCATACATTTCAGTGAACCTTTAAACAATAAAACTTAAACATTTTTAAAGAAAGTAATAATACTCGAAACATTAACAAGAGTAGACGTATTCTACCTACCAACAAATAAAATAAAATAAAATCGATGAATAATATGTACCTACTCTTGTAGATATACATTTTATAGATCTATTAACCACGCTCTTAGTGTTTGACTCTCTTGGAGTATTTGGATTTACTTTTTTATGCATTGACATCATGTTAAATATTTCAGGCACAAGGCACGTGAATGTTCATTGTCCGTATTTATTTGTGATTTTGGGAAGTAGCATTCCTTCATTTTGATTAAATGTGGTGTTGTGTGAATGATCTACTTTTTCTTTAAACATGAGGCAGTAGATTTTGGCAAACAACCTTAAGCCATAATACCCCCATTACGAGTAATATTTTAACGGCCTATATGATAATTTAATTAACGTTTTTATTTAAGTTGTTAATTTTTTTTAAAAGTTCTCCTAGATAATTATGATTACGCGTTTCGCCTTCCGAAGGCATTATCAAACTACGAAGAAGCCACTTACGGACGATCTATTTCTATATAGGTATTAATAATAAACTTCTTTTTTCTTTTAATTGCCACATGTTATAAATAAAACTTTAAAAAAAGTGTAATTATACTGTTATCATAAAAAATAAACTTTTAAATTAAAATGGGGTTTCGCCAATCAAACTTAAATGCAATAAATTGTCATTTAACGTATCGTCTTTGTGCATAAATACTTTCCTACTTTTGTTCACTAACAACTCGGTCAACGAGTTTCCCCGATTAGTTATTTCGCGTCGGATAGTAGATGAAATAAATTATATTTAACGTACTTTTAGGTGTGAAGTATTTAATTTTTAGTATATAAGTTTAGTACTAGCGTTTATAACAATCTTGCATTTAATATTAATTTAACCTGTTTGGCTTAATCCCCACAACAAACTGTTAAGTACACACATTTACTATTTTTGTTTATTCTTGAATTTAAGAAACCTTGAAAATTCGATAAGAAAATAAAATAGCGTGCCACTTATGTTACACGTTTTATAAGTGAATGCAAAGATTGCTCGATAAAGGTAATTAAAATTACTAATGAAGTTAACGGGAAAAAATTTATAGAAATGGGTAAATGACTTATACTATCTACTCGTATACCCACGTTTCATCGCCAGTTATGACCCCTTTGAGCAAATCTGGATCGTCGTTGACGTCATTCAACAACTCCTGAGCGATACTAATGCGACGTTGCTTTTGCTCAAAATTTAGCAATTTCGAAACAAACTTCGCTGCCACACGTTTCATGCCCAAAACATCTGAGAAAATTGCATGGCATGAGACGATTGATATGCCAACATCCTATGTAACTTCCCTAATAGTGATTCGACTATTTTCCAAAACCATTTTCTTCACCGTTTCGATGTTTTCTTCGTTTGTTAACGTGGTTGCAACTCCAGGACGCTCATCGTCATTAACATCTTCTCAGCCTTCTGTAAAGCGCTTGTACCACTTATAAACGCTTTTTTGAGACAAAGTAGACTCACCGAATACCACAGTCAACATTTTAATTGCGTTGGAGCGCTTTATTCCATTTTTAACGCAAAATTTAATAGATATTCTTTGATCCATTTTTTCCAAAAGTAAAAAATCGAAGAACACTCAAAAACGTGACTAACATTTCCAGTTGTCAAAACAAACCACTAATCCAAAATGGCTGATAATGCTAACATATGATAAACATATGTGTACCAACATAACAAAAAAAATCGATAATCGATTGTACACAACCAGCGAAAATTCAAAATTCACCTTTTCTTTTGAACACACCTCCTATATTAATATCGTTTATGAAAGCAGTTGAAGAGAACTTTGATAATTGGAAATTTCTTAGACGACAGATGCCCCTGTACATACAATATAACATTTGCCTATGTATAGTTGGCTTTTTTGACATAGCTCGCTACCTACAATACATAGAGAATCACAACGAATTTAGTCAAAATGTTATCAAAGTTCCGATGACCTCGTTATTGGAGCGCAGTCGGATTCTCCTTAAAAACAATGTCTACTAGAAATCCCTTAAACTCGGTTACCCCATGAAACGAAATTAAAATATGTCAGGTAATTAAACAGAAAGGTGTAGGTTGAAACGCTTCCTCTGCTCGGGCCGGGGCTATAAATAAAAATGAAAAACCGGAAGTGCTACATAACAATACGGAAACGGCAAACGGCTCAGAACCGACGTGCGTTTTTATGTTGTTTGACTCACTCCAAAAGTTCATCGCAATGAGCTTACGTAATTACTTGATAAGTATTGAAAAGAGCAAAAAATAATCTCATTTCTTTGATTCAGATTGGAAGTGCAGTAACTGAATTTTCCTTTTTTATGAGTGGCATATTTTTGCTGGGTACTTTTCGTTGTTCAGCGAACAGATTTGAGCAAAGACGAGCATAGTAAGGGATAGATACATTCGGGGCAAGTTCAGCTCCTTTTCCCGCGGTAATTCCTAACAATGCTTCAGTACTTGATTTACGAAAATCCCCCCCCCCCTACCCCTACCGACGGTGTTAAACTACCTTCTAGTATCCACCCACTAGTACCTACCTACATACTTATTGCTATAATCGTATTTTGCAATTGTTGTGGCTTGTAATATTGTGTGTTCATATATTTACCATGCTTTCCATGTTTTCTTATGTCCTTATGGAGTAATACATTTAAGTAATAGGCACCTACATGTATTATATCAAAACAAAAAATATATTTTTAACAAATTAACTGTTTAACCTTTATTAATTTATATATTTAAAAGAGAGAGTTGCTTAGTCAAACTACTGAAAAGTAGTTTATCGGGACCGTTTTGTTTTGTTTTTTTATTAATTTTGTAAATGTAATCGTCTGTTATTGACTTTTTATGTTTATTCTCCTGAAACGGAATCAGAAGATTTGTTTTTTTAAGATAACATCATCATCCAGGTGGCGCATTGCTGAGGTGCCGTATTTGCCATTATCACTTATACACTAATATTTTTTGCGCACTGTTTCCGACTGAATGTTGTTAAATGCGTAGACACTATGGCGACCAGTAGTGAACAAGCGTCGGCACTAGCGAGCGCCCGATCTCCCTATCGTATATGTATACCTATTTTATCTTGTAACGTTGAAAAAGGTTTTATTACGTTTTTTAAGTTTCGATGGTCGCAAATATATATATATATTATATATATATAATTTTTTTATTTTTTTTATTATTTATTTATTATGTACACTACATACTGAGATTAACATTTTTTTTTAAATTACAGAGAAGTAAGGAATAATAAATCCCAACCATCTAATAACGGTGTTCAACAATATGTAAAAATAAAACAAATAAGTAAATAAAAATTAAAATAAAAACAAAACAAAAAACAAGATGAAATAAATTTATTGTATTCAATTTTAATTTGTTGATCTCCATTTTATTTTTACAATTATTTTTTTGTTGTTATTATAACTATGATTATTTCATTTTAAAAAACATTTCATCAAAAACAATATTTTTTTTTACAGATTAACATCATTTAAAAAAAAAATAATAGTTATTTTCCAATTATTAAAAACTTTAAAAAAAAGATGAAATAAAATTTCCGACAAGTGAAGTCTAAATTTTATAAAGTTCTGGGGGCTATCGCTAAATATCTCCGGAATCTTACAGTGGATGTTGTATAGTCGACACATTCGCAAAAGAGATTGGGAGAAGGTTAAGTTGATTCTTTGGAAAGGAATATGGAAAGTTTCGCGATTTCTTAGTTGACGGTGATTCATATTCAAGCTGATGCATGTATCATACAGTTCAAAGGCCAGGGGTTGTCCTACGATATTTAAATTTTACCTGTGGTTAATCTGCAAATATAATTTGTAGTACTTTCATGTTTAAGTATCGCCTATCAATTATAGTAATCAGTGTAGACCACCCACATGATGGAGTATAGAATGGTACATATTAGATTAATTTGTAAATTTACGCTACCAACTGGAACCGCCTTTATTTTATAGGGAAATTAATCCGCGAACGCACAACATTAACTCTCTTAATGTGTAGCGATTTGATTCGGACGCTCAGAGAAACTTAATGATTTGTTACATTTTTTCACACAGAAATAACAAAGAGAAAATTTTTTAATGTTGTACCCGTACATCAGTTCCCTCTACCCGGAGTAAGTGATATGGCAACCCCATTTTCAGGAACTGTTTTAAGATTTTTGGGAAGGGAAAGCGAAGGGATTAAAAGTTGGGAGATGGATATCCTAGCTATCCATTCTATTCAGATCTGGTCACCGTATATGACTAAAGCCATTTCAAGCAATATATCTTTTCGATTCTGAATGGTGGTTTTCTACTAGGGCAGTCATGACAGTATCATCCCCGCTGACGGAGGTGCAAACAAAGGGTCACGGAAGAAAAAAAAACAAGTTTTGAAATGTTTGTTAAATAGTTAATAATAGTAGGTTACCTAAAATCTAATAATGTTATATAATTCACACTCACTGTGTGTTTAATTAGGCAATAAACTGCGAAGGAAATGTTGACAGGAAAATTATTTATTTTGCCATCTGGCAGAATGCGAAAGAACTATAAGTCTTTGAAAAGCTTAAGACAATGTAGACATTTAAAAGTAGACAAAAATTGACGGCACTGCAATCGTTTAAAAAATTTAAAATGAAAACACCACAATGGCTCATAGGATATTAAGGTAAGTTTAAAAAGCACAATGGTCCAAATGGATATTTTTAATTAATTGATAAACTAAAGTTCTTAAAAACTTAAGACAAGATTTTTGTGCATAGCGCAAAGGGTAACAATTATTATTTTTATAAACAATAATTATTAATCTAAAACACTCATCCAAATTGAAAAAAACCTTCCGAGCAAAGATAAATTTCGCCGACAGGACTCGAACCCGCACCCTTCTAATGTCCGGTTAGATGCTCTACCGTTGAGCTACGTCGGCTTATCGCAAACCCAAGGATATTAAACCCAAACAACAAGGATATTTTTAACTTTAACCAAACGGTCTTTTAAAATTGTGGTATTTTCCTGAAGGAGATGATTGTATATCATATTCAAAGACAATTTTTTTTTAAACTTTTTTTAATATTTAACGATTTGCAAAGCAGAAAAATTCGTGGAAAGGCAATTTTTTTCTATTTCTAAAATGTATTTATCAAAATACCCATTTATTAGATTTTAAATTAAAATGAAACCAAATCTAATTCAGAGATTAAAATTATAAATTTAAAAATACTTAATATCGAGTTTTGATGTTTTGGATTGTTTCCTTAAAACGAACTGTCAAATTCGAATGCGAAAGATTTTAATTTATAGAACACATTTCAAAGACAAATTGAGTAGCTTGGTAGCGCCGTAGTGACGAAAACATTTAGTTCCACTTTATTAAATATCTGCACTTTGTTGCCAAGCTATAGATACCAAAAATGTTTTCTGATTTTCCTGTTCTCACGCGAATTGGGTTATTCCATTTGAGATACATCGAAATATTATATATTATTATAAACTACAAAAAGGGTAGTATGGAAAGACTTCGCGTACAGTACAATAACGCCTTCCGCATAATGTTTGGCCTCCCCAGATACTGCAGTGCTTCCAGTATGTTCACGGAGGGGCGAGTTTCCGGTTTTGCAGCCCTTATAAGATCCAGGGTGGCTGGAATGAGGGAAAGAATAAACAGCTCCAGGAATATCCTCATCATAGAAGCCCGCCTCAGTCCAGCCTCCAGCATCGACGCATACTGGACAAATATATTGGCCCCTCACAATATAAATGCCGCAGCACCCTTAAGGAGTTATCCTACTCTTATTTAGTTAAATTATTATTTTTCTTTATTTATTTATTTTTACGATGTGATGTATGTTTATATTTTGTATATTTTTTTATAACTATTGAATGTATATTATTGTATGGAATGTGTGGGACTGCACTAACCTCCCCACATACCGGAATAAACATTTATTATTATTATTATTATTATTAACAGGTGTTTGAATCATATAAAAATTGTGCAGGATGACTTCGAAAAATCGGTTCATATATAAATACACATATCGATATCACAATACCTACACCATGTTAGTCAAGACAGGCTCTAGCGAATGTGGGATTGATTGGAGCATGGGGTGGGAGACGTGAAACAAACAAATAATGTAAAGGTATTCGTCGTCAAAACTGTTATAACTGAGGTGAACAGTTCATTTAGTTCTTCATTTAACGGGGATAAGGCATCGGAGAGTTATTATTTATTAATTCAAAATAATGGTAATATTATTGTGCAATACGATAAACGTGGTGTTTTTAAACAGAAAAATATTAATTACGTTTTTCTTTTAAATTTGAATGGGCTTAGCATTTATCAAAATATAATCGGAAATATTACACATTTCTGACCGTTCTACGCATGTTTTACAAAAACATTTAAAAAGTTGAATATCCTTAAAAAATGCTGTGAAGATTTTTCTGTAACTTCGATAAAATAAGTTAAAAAAAAACAGCGTGTCATTTAATTATTTCATGAAAACTACGTAACTTTGATGTTTTTTTTTTACAAATTACAAACCTTTGGTTATGTTTATTTACAAAAACGCAACGATAAAGGATTAAAAATACTTGTCTCTACTTTAAAAATCATATTCATATTTAATATTTTGTAAAACATACAATGGGACGGTCAGAAAAAGTAATATTTCTGATTATATTTTGATAAATGCTAAGCCTATGTAAATTTATAAAATATTTTTCTATTTAAAAACATTATGTTTATCGTATTGCGTAATAATACTTTTATTATTTTGAATTAATAAATAATAACTCTCCGACGTCCCTCTCGCCCTTAATAAAGCTATGTAATTGAATTTATTAGCGTGGCGTAATATAATTTATTTATTCAGAGGTAATTTTTTACAATATTTAAAAAAAAGATGAACCTGTTATATAAATAGTTAAGAGATTAGCAATATTGAAAAATAATAACGCGAGTAAAATTATAAACCAATTAAGGAACAAAACCTCTCGGATCTAATATTTATTAGGTTGCAACATTCTATTTGTATTCCTCCTTTCCGTGTCCATAATATTTATTAGGTTGCAACATTCTATTTGTATTCCTCCTTTCCGTGTCCATAATATTTATTAGGTTGCAACATTCTATTTGTATTCCTCCTTTCCGTGTCCATAATATTTATTAGGTTGCAACATTCTATTTGTAGTCCTCCTTTCCGTGTCCATAATATTTATTAGGTTGCAACATTCTATTTGTATTCCTCCTTTCCGTGTCCATAATATTTATTAGGTTGCAACATTCTATTTGTATTCCTCCTTTCCGTGTCCATAATATTTATTAGGTTGCAACATTCTATTTGTATTCCTCCTTTCCGTGTCCATAATCCGTATTTTTTATTGCTAGAGAGAGGATATTAAATATTTTTATAGAGAAATTTTGCAAATTTCTTTGTAATTGCGGGCTTATCATTCAACCCACCTGAAAATAGTATTTCCCTGCCAATATTCATATAATAATTGTAATTCAGCAATGACTACATTCATTCATATTTGTTGGTACAGTTTTAAATGCCTAATATCTCGTTTACCTTTAATGTTATGATACCTACTGTGGAATAGAACGTGGAACCATAGAGTATAGAGTGAGAGACTAACAGCTAGGTATGCATGTAATAAATAATATGTTCTGCGCTATGTCTGGCCGGCATAGGACATGTTCTATGAAAGAGTGTATAAACAATCATGGCGTGTAATCATGTGATGACACGACAGATAAAAGTATTGTGGAAACGATACGCTTTGTTTGATCGGTGAGCGGTTTATTGGAAGTACTGACAAAACAGTGGTGCGCACTGTAATCAAATATTTAAATTTGTTAAACCCCTTGGCGTTATTTCTATGTTTTTATATGCAAGCCAATTTAATAGAAACTTTCCATCACCATTTGAACTATGCTTACTCACTTTTCAACTATAGATACTGTGTTAATAAAGCGGGTCGGGGGACCTAGTCTGTATCTTTTCAATTAGCTAACGAAAGATAAATCGGCCATGAACATCACATTTTGACAGTTTTCATAAACGCATCGTCGTCTATTGCATTTGCGTTACGGATTTGCGTCTTAACGTAAACGCAAAATTAACTTGTTAGCGCGATACCGAGCACCAAACTGTCAAAATGTTTTGATTACGGCCAATTTAACTTGCGTTAGCTGACGCAAAAATTACAGACTTGCCATTTACAGGCCCCTGAAGTTATAATATTAACGCATTTAAATGTAGGTATGCAAAATTTTGGTTTATTGCAATTTACATAATGTAACCTTGAATTTTTTCCCTTTCATTTTTTTTTGCTTGCAGTGCAAATGTTTATTTTGTTTGTATTATCTAAAAATAAGTAGTTTCTTTTTAAAATATCTAAAAAATAACTCGTTATCAACTATAGAAAGTTTCAATGTATTTGTAATCAGACAATTTCAACGGAAATCTTCTACCAACAATTAATACAGAAATCTTTCCACCACTTAGTGTCACTCAAGTAACAGACGTATATTCGTACATACATACCTAACTTTTTATCCTAATACATAATTTGCGAATTTTATACTACTGCCTAAGAAGCATTATCAATTCTCCCCATATTCGTCAAGAGAGAAAAACTGAAAAAAAAAAGTTTTTCAATTTTTTTTATTAACATTTAAAACCTGCCAAACTGCGATTCTAGTTTGTCAGCAGATACATATTAACAACATATATATAATACGGTAAATTAAAAAAAAATTACAAACGGTGTATATAATACGATGATGGAAAGTTAGCAATTATAGGATTACATTTTTGATGATAGAAAATAAAATAAATAAGAGGGTTCATTATAATCTATATACCTACATTTAGTAGGTATAGCAGTACATCAGACCGTAATAGTATATTTATGTTAAAAAAGAAAGAGTAAAAATAAAACAGAATAATAATGAAGTAGTGTTAAGAAACGTTAATAAAATAGATTCAGGTATCATGAGTTAGAATAAAATTAAAAGGTGAACGTACGTTTCAATTAGCAACACAGGGGCATCAATATAATTAAACACACTTTTTTAAAAATTGATATATTTTTTATTAGCCATTGACAAATTCTATGGAACAAAATTCTTACGGCATTTTATATTTTGACAGTGGCGTGCATTGTTCTATGGCCAAAGGTAGGCTATACGTAGTTTTTATTTTATGTTCGAGTATGAATTTTGTGTAAAATATTTAAAAATTATGATCGGCTGATTTTTATGGCCTACTGAATAAATGAGCGTTCAAGTTCCGTACCAAAATAATGCAAAAATACATTTTGGAATACAATATTCTATCTGTTTTTCTTTTTTTTTTCTTTTCATAGGGTTTACAGAGCTTTTCAGCATTTATGGAATGCATGCCACTGGTAATGTATATCTCCATTGTTCACAATGCAAATAATGTTGCAAGGTGAGGAGAATAGTTACGTTTACCTAGAAATTCTAGAGAAAAAAAGCTGTTCAAATTTGGTAATACCAGAGTTAACTTTTCGAAAATTTTTGGTCCTTCTGGAAACAGATTCCTACTATTCACCAGGTTAAGACTTTATATCATATTTAAACAAATAGCTCGACCACTGACGACTTGGCTGTATCTATATGTGTGGTGTTAAATTCTTTTATAAATCGCTTTCAATACAGGCAACTCTAATAAAGTTAAAAAGTTCTTGGTAACCACTGAACAAGTAATCCCTAGAATTGTGATACATATCTTAAACTTAAATATGACCTGTCGACTCCTAGACCCCAACAAGAAATTAAATATCTTCTCAAGAAAGATTTCCGATATTTGAAAACGTCTGATCAATTTCATCAAAAGTAAGGAAAAACTTCGCTTACTTCGCTTACTTCGGGCACACGGTCACGCCCAAACCGCCCGTCTATCGCTTTATCT
>JAHDVE020011463.1:0-25480 GCA_022606495.2 Halesus radiatus | reverse complement strand
AAAACAGTGGTGTAAACAAAGTTCTTCTTATTAATTGTACAAATAATATTAATAATTGAAATAGTAATTAAATGAGATGATCTAAATGTATGAAAGAGTGTTGAAAGAAACTGTGTGGATATTAAGATGAAAATTATAATGTATTAATCTAAGTAATAAGAGATAATTCACAAACAATATTAATTGATTTAGCAAGACTTAATTTGTATTTTTCTAGCTGATGTGTATCCGGCCTTGCTCGGGGTTATTTTATTTTCTTGGAATAAAGTTATGAAGTTGTGAATTCTTGTTTGTCGTTTGGGTGCCATAATTCATTTGAAAATTTTATTTCATTCCAAACATTTATTTTTCAAATTTTATCTAAATAAAAAAAACGTTCTTAAGTAGGTCTACCTTTTTTTTCCGTTTTGAAAATATTGTACCCAAACAAACTTTCTTCTTTTGAATATGTAATCTGTGGCTAACCAGAGTGGTATGTCTATGGGCTAACCTCAATGCAACATGGCGTGTTCAATGTTTTTCATACTATTTTTAAAACGTTATAGCAACTGTTTTACATATTGGATTTCATTCAAACTACTCTCTAAACCTTCCCGACGCTATTTTCAGCAGAACCGGTCAAGCAATTTTTGAGAAAATCCAGGACAGACAGATAAACATTCATTTATATATATATAGAGATTAATATATTAATTTAACTAATAAGAGATAATTATCCGTTTAGATGTAAAATTAATTGGTTAAGCAAGACTTAAATTGTATTTTATAAACAAAAATAAATAAAAAATAAATTAAAAAAAATAGCGGAGGTCCATACGTACATTATATTTCTGTGTAAGGTACACTTGTTTAAAATCAGTTATTTTTCTTTTAATGTATTTTTGATTATATATGCCCTTTTTAAACTGGATAATGGTTATAAAATTTACATACAAAGGCAGTGATTAAAGTCTGAAAAAAAGTAATTTATTTTGGGTTTGTTAAATGAAGTGGTCATCATATAAAAAGAAAATATGAGTCTGAATAATCTTGTTCACAAAAAAATGCAGTCAAAGGGCAAACGACATCAATTGTTACCGTAATAACATTTCTAGCCTTTGCATTCATGTAACATTATTTCTCGATAGTTGTAAAAGAAACAGGTAAAGCACGTTGGAGCGCCAGTGTAAAAGAAACCGGTTAGGTTAAACTCACCTAGAGGCCAGGCGAGGGGCGCCTGACTCCGGGCTCACTTGGTACTCAACTACCAAATGATAAGATATGCATTTTCTAGCCAAGGTTTATTTACTGTAGGGCAATCACAGTTTGTACATATGGGGAATCATACACCCTATCTATTAATCTAAAATTCTCTCTCTCTAGTACCACTAAAATCGGGCAAGTTACTTTAAAACACAGTTATTTACAGCACAGCAAAAAGAGGAAATAAGTACAGCTTACATTGGGGCATCGGTCCGGGGTCGAGACAGTTCCCGGCAGGAACGGTATCTTCATATTAGTTCACAAACCCGGTCCACTATGTAGGGACCTCACAAGTAAGTGGTTAACAGTAGTGGGATTTTTAAATTACGGTAACAAGACGCCATTGTAAACAGCGTGCCGGCTCAGAAGCGCGTCTCTATAACACAACCTCTGCGTTCTGATGCCGGAATCTTTCTGTGGCCAAAATGGGCGTCGCTCCTCGTGTCGGGACGCCGAACCATCCAACCGAATTCGCCGACTTTTTAACAAGGAGCTAGGTGTCTGTGTACTAGAGACTTGAAGTAATTAGTAATTTCGTTACGTAACATACTCACTCGTACTTGTCTAGGTCATGCCTCGCACGCCTCTTAGAGTCAGGACGGAGCTAATAACCCATCAAAGAAAATGAAATAGTATTGTTATTTTTAGCATTCCGAGAATACACATTATTTAAATTCATGTGAATTGATGTTTTGTTATCTTCAATTTTATTATCGTAGAAAGTAATTTTGTTGTCCAAGTATTTTATTGCTGCATAAATTATGATAGATGTGTTTTTATTGTCCTGTGAAAAGTGTCGATACGTGTATTATTTTGATGTACCCGGTATTTTGCGAGTATAATGTTATATTGTCGTACGGGAAATAAACGTGTTTTTAGGTTTAAAGAAATCGGGTTTTCGAACACCTTGCTGATGAAATGATCACGAAAATAGTATATATTATGCAGATTCGCCACGGAGTGTATTTTAATTTGTGAAACTCAAGCTTAAATTTCCATCAGAGTTCAAAGAACTATTTTTGTCATATCTGTATATCTTCTATTATATAAAGAGTAGTGTCCCGGGCGGGCCGTGTTTGTTTTGTATATAAATCTACAGTTTTATTCCGAGCTTGATGAAATTTTGCACACTTGACCTTCAAAACTACAGGAAGGTCATTGTCTACATGAGATTTCGAAAAACCACCCCCATCCCGCTTTCCCACATCTTACAGCTGTATTTTAATACTTTGATGAAATTTTGCACACCTTCGTTAAAAATAATATAAATTAGGCTAAAATGACTTCTCCTCACAATGTTAAAGAATCCCTAATCTTTGTATTTACGACTTGGAGTTCTCGAAAATTAGATGTCTTTTGCAAAATAGATATAATCCGGAATGAAACAGTGAGACAAAAACATTATTGTACTTAATATAAATCAATACAAAAAATGCTCAAGGAATTAGATATAATGAGTGTTAAACAAATAATTTTCTATAATGTTAATTTTTATTTACAACGCTTTTAATAATTTACTACCATCTTTATAGAGACAATTGCATTAAAATACAGACTTTCAAACACACCGTACAAGACAGAAAGGTGATAATATATTAAAAAAATAAACAAACCCCAAACGCGAATTTGTTTATTTCATAAAGGCATTAAAATGCATAGCTTACTGACTAACTAACCATCACGCCGTTTCTCCGCAGGGGTAGGCAGAGAGGACGGACCGCCAAACAACTCGATCTTGGCATACACTTCTTGCTTCATTCACTTTCATACAACGTCTCATATACTCGTATTCTTTTCTGTTATTCGGACTTCTGACATGGCCCGACTCAAGTATTTGATTCACTTGGTCGTACCATGTCTTCCTCGGACGTCCCTAGCTTCTTCTTCCATTCACATTCGCGTCATATATTCTCCTTACACTCCTTTGTTCGTTCATTCGCTCTACATGCCCAAACCATTCCCTTTTTTAATCTTGCTCACTACGCTTACATCATCCTTGCATTCTTTACGAATCTCAACATTTTTCTCACAATTATACATGTTTTTACCACACATTCGTCTCAGAGATCTCTTTTTTACAGCATTCAGTCTACTTTCATCCTTCCTCTGCCAGTTCCATGCCTCACTGGCATACATCAGGGTTGGTATCAGCAATCCATTGTGGACTGCTAGCTTCACTTCTTTGGACAACTTTTTGTTTGTCAGCTTACTACCCATCGAAATAAAAATGTACCTAGATTAAGCATATTTGGAGTAAAATGTAAAAATTATGTATGTAATTAATATTAGTAATAAGCAATATGTACAAATATTTATGTTTATGTTAACCCACATGAAGTGGAACTATTTTAAGTTTAATAAATAAAATGCATTGCGTGATTTCCGGAGTTTCGGTGCATATTTAGCAACACGCGTTTACCAGCTGAGCGCTTCCACCGAGGAGTAGTGTTATTATTAGTACGATAAGTACTATATTCTCCAAGGTTCTTTCAGTAACTCCAAGACACTTGTTAGCCATAAATCAACTCTCCCAAGAACATTGACCCTAAATATATTTGTTAATTAGCGAATCATGCGTAACTCGATTCTCCGAGCGCAATGTGTTATTTTATAGGCCTTTTACGCTGTATTTTGTGGTAATGGTGGGCGAAGCGGCTCGGTTTAGTGAGCCGGATCACTAAATCAGCTCTTTGTAGTGTACCGGTTCGGTGATCCGGCTCGATTTAGTGAGCCGGATCACTAAATCAGCTCTTTTTAGTGTACCGGTTCGGTGATCCGGCACGTTTGAACGACGGTTCGCGGCCCCCGGCACCATGCCCTCTCCCTCGCTCTCTTGGCCCTCCTAAAGACGTCCTTAAGACGCTCTTACACGATACTTTTTTCGTCCCCTTTTCATGTGGATTGTCTTTACAGAGAGCTGATTTAGTGATCCGGCTCACTAAACCGAGCCGATTCGCCCACCACTATTTTGTGGTGCCTCAACCATTGGGTGAGAACCGGTGCATTACATTGAAACAATCATTATTTTCAAATTACACCCCACAAAATAGGTTATTGCTCCAACAGGGATTCGAACCAAAGTAAATTGCTTCAAAATAAAATGACAATATATATATATTTTAATAACTTATTGAAGCTTACTTAGTCAATAACATACTAAATGAAAAACTAAAAAAAATGTCGTCAAATAAGTTTTTATTCAACGGTACCCCCCTAATAATAATATAATAAATAATAATAATCAACCGTGCCAATGGCTTAGAATCTTATGTATCAATAACTTTTCTCAACAAAGCATTAAAAACCTTCCGTCAGATATTAAACCAGCATTTTACACAGACAATAGTTTAGATAAAATTTTAATTAATGGTAAAGATAAAGAAGACAGTTTAGGCCACTCGGGCATTTATTACTTCAATGCAATGATTGCCTGGCGTCTATGTAGGCAAAACGTCGCGTAATGTTAATATCCGGGTAAAAGAACACTTAGATGTCTAAATAATAATGGTTTCTCCGAATTTGCCAACCATCTCTTAGAAACAGACCACACATTCAATAAAAATACAGGCACTAGTTTACTGCATAAAAATGGAACAGGCATTCGATTAGATAATTTGAAGCGTTAGAAATAAGGAAAACCAAAAACACTAATAGTAGACTCATAAATAATCAAATAAATTTAAATAAAAATCCAATTCTTAAATTATTCCCAATAAACAAAGTACACACACTTCCCGGTCAGGTACCTACTGATCTCCCACCCTTCGCCCTCCACTCGCCTGTTTTTATCAATCTATAACACATGTGTATCTTATTTCATAGTTGTATACTGCCCCGAAGAAGCTACGTTAGTAGCGAAACCCGGTCGGCAAAAGTATAAAATAAAAGTGATGTAAACAAAGTTATTATTTTATTTTTTAACTTATAAACCTCATTTTAATATTTTTTTAATCATTGCAAATAATATTAACAAACTTAAAAAAATATGTACGAGTATGAAACATAAAAGATACAGAAAATAATAAGGTAACGGTCGCCTCTAGGACTCAAACCCAGGACCTCTCGGTCTATGCGGGACCAGCGCTCTAACCAATTGAGCTAGTGCAATCTTATTGCTTTCCCTAATTTTTATCGATATCATACTTTAAAACAGTTCTTACCATCTTAAATTAATTACCGTTGCTTTTTTATTTTCTGTTTCATATTTCATTTGAGATTTGTTAATACTGTCTTGACAATGAGGTTTATGAGATTCAATAAGTTATTTCAATAAAAAAAAATATTTTTCCTACAATCAACAGATTTTCAATAGATATCTCTTATAACTAAAATCGGTTAGGTATATCTAAGACACTATCTATATTTGCAAATAAATTCGGGTAGAATCTTGCAGTCAATATAGAAAGAAATCACCCAAAAATGTATGGAAATTAATTGAAGATGATATCAACCGTTCTTAAATTGTAGTATGCTATCGATAAAAATGACGGAAAGCGAAATTTGGCATTAGCTCAATTAGTTAAAGCGCTGGTCTCGGATAGATCGAGAGATCCTGGGTTCGAGTCCCGGATACAACCGTTACCTTTTTTTATTTTTTTCTGTGTCTTTTCTGTTTCATATTCTATTTAGAGATTTGTTCATGCTAAAAATCCTCGACACCGTCCAACCACACTATCAAATTCGTTATTTTTTTTTTTTTAAACTTACCATGGAAACTTCGAGCGAATGTAACATAAAAAATCCTTTGCTCTAAAGCTTTTCTTAATTTTCCATTTAAAATTGTATCCAGTCAAGATTCGATAATTCGCAATTCAAATTTGAATCGGCACTCAATTTAACCAATTGCATTTCATGGCACTAAAATATCTTTATCAATACAATTAAGTTTCTCCAATCTTTAAATGCTTCTATCGAGGTCATCAAACTGCACAAAATATAATAATGTGTCTATTTTTCAGTTACTTTATTGTAATGGAAAAAAGACTACGTAAATATTTTGTTCTCACTTTCATTAAAATATTCTAACCACAACCGGACTGATTCCTTTTGCCACCGGGAATTTGTTGGTTTGCCTATGCCGATTTTTTTATTATTAATATTTGTCTAAAGGTGGACACATTACATTACCTGGTGGCATTTTTTTTCAACCAGTCCGATCTGCCCGAAATGTTCGTTCATTCGAAATCATACGCATTATTTACTAAAGATGCAACGAATAACCGTTATAATTCTGTTTATGACTGGCTCAAATTTAGTTCCCGATCGATTTAGAACGCTTCCCAAGTGTTTGCGGAATGTTTAATTTTCCACGTAAATAAGATATATTAAAAACTTGTTTCTCAATACCACCAATTCCTTATACGAGTATGGGTGGGTACGTGTTTCAAATGTTCGCTTGTGGCGCATGTCTAGTCTTCCCGCTGCCTATGACGGGTAATTACAGAATGCAGTTAAATTCACCGTGATGTAAAAGAATACCGCATTTTTCTGCACTGTCTAATTAAGTATACAGGATGAAGGTGGTCAGTTCGGGTCACAGGCAAGCAGGTGCTAGGGAACACAACATGGAGAGGAAGCTCCTGAAGAGTATTCAGAAAAGAATAACGGTTTATCTCGGACGCATTCCACTGAGCAACAAGTGCTGCATAACTAAATCGGCAATTAATGGAAGGCTTGAGAGCTGTAAGACGTGCGGAGATGTAGTGCTGTCATACAGAGGGCTTCCAAAGTTTTCAGAAAACCCAAAAAATCCAACGGGAAACATACATTCATTAAATGAACGTTCGATTTCCAGTAAAAGCGGTTTTGGTTTATTGATAATGAAATTATTTTGAGAAAAGTTAAACGCATCTTAAATTTGAATTTTTGAGTATTTAAGTCTTAATGGATTCTTGATGGTTTACTTGTTAATTTGTTACCCCCGAAATATCATGCGCTATGACTATTTCTAAACAAAAAACTAGTTGCCAGTAATTAATAGAATAAATACGTATACGAATTTCCATATTATTTCACAGATATAAAGGAATTTCATCAAATTACTGCACTAAAGATTAGCGACCTAGCAACAAGATACAATTTGACGATTCACTAAAGCGTCTGTGACTAATAAATAAAGCTAATGAAATATATAAATATAATAAGTTATTAAAAATACTTTTAAATCCAAAAATCACAATTTACGCAAGAAAATGATTTTCATAAAAAAATGTAACATCTTAGTAATTAACTTACTTTAGTTACAACTGAAAATACGATAACCACAGAAAAAATGTACTGATTCTTGCAAAATATTGTTGTACAAATCTGGTGTTAATTAAGCATTCCATATTCGCTGTGCACCCGGGCGGCTAACAGATTACTAAGGTTTGTAAGCTTCCACGATTTGGCGCTGAAGGTCCACGAGTAAGTTTTTGTATAAACTATTTCTTAGAAGGGTTTCATAAATGGTGAATTTATAACGCACGCATGTGATTTATTTCGAACTCGCTCTCAGGTAATATTAGTACGGACCGGTGGATTTTTTAGCATGAAGTTTGAATAGTGCCCTTTAAGGGTAAAGTGTGATAAAATTATAATATAAGTTATTATTACACAATTAAATTTTATCTTTTTTATGGAAATTCACTTCACAAACGCACTTTAGAGAAAACCTTCACTATTTTTTGTTGGAAACCCGCTATTATTAATATTGAATGATACCATTTGACGAAGAAGATGATTGACATTCGCCAGTGGACGGGTGTTCAAGGTGCGGAGAAAACTTCTTCCGGTTGACTGAGACCCGGGAGAGGTTTGACAGGCTTGTCGCCAATATAATTATTTTTGATTGATTTATAAGTAGACGGTCTACATAACTCTCGTAAGCACTCGGGCCATAGGGCCTTTTATGTTGATGATGTCTGATTACCTTGGCAGTAGCCCAATCCCTTTGATAAAGTTAACCGGGGTTGTAATCATCGGGTATTTTGTAACCGTCTCCCGGTTACACAACGTGGTTTACCGGTATCTTAAGCTTCTTCTCATCAAGGCGGGACTTCACCACACGTTGATCTAAGTCATCCTCCACATATTTCCTACAATTATTGGTGCTATCCATTTCTATCAGCTGCATGTGTTTTCTGATGTAGTAATATCCTAAAACTGAAGTCCTAATCGTACCAGTTTCCTCAGTGGGTTTCAGACAATATTGAGCAATGAGCAGTTTCCTGGTTCATTTGGGGTATATACCATATATGGAGTACTTTACATTGTCTTATTTCGAGTGTTTTCTTCCATTCCCTGTAGGCCAACGTCACAATAAAAAGAAGAAGGTTTTATGTTCGTATCCGTACACAGAACAATGGTACATAATACCATTGACCTTGTTTCTTTGGTCTCGATCCAGTTCGGTGTTCTTTCTCTGCCTTTTTTCCAAATGATCTATTTATTATTATTATTTATCAAACTATTACAATATGATGTCACAGCGCATTACGTAATGCAAATTAGATTATTAATATCAAAACAAATTTGACATTGAAATCTTTTTCATTAACAATGACATTAATAAAAATAATAATATTACAAGAGATTTGTCGTTGTTTGCTATGTGTGTAATGTGTAACTAATAAACAGACGCATTTTATAACTTCTAATAAAATGAGTAACGTTAATCTAACCGCAAATTAGTCAGGTTACTGGATCTTTTGTACCATTGCATTACAGTAGTTACTGCCCGGCTTCGCCCGGAGTAACTTACACGCTTCTTCTTATTTGACAACTAGCTGAAGTAACCGGCGTTGCCCGGGGTTGTGATTGGTTTGGAGTAAAGTTTTGAGGTTGTGATGTGTCCAGTTATTTTCCTCTTATCCTGAATGTCAATTATCCAAAATTTCATCAAGGTGTACCAAAATTCCGTTTTAAGGGGGTAGGAAAGGGAATGGGGGTAGTTTATCGTAACCTCATGTAGAGTCTTGTGTTGAAGGTCAAGTAAGAAAAAATTCATCAAACTCGGAATAAACCTATAGATTTGTATACAAAACAAACACACCTACCCACCCTTCTTCTTTATATGTACGCAGACCGGTCAGTGGCTGAGTTGGCATCGCGTCTGGATCCCACCCAGGCGTCGTAAGTTCAATTCCTCGGCTGGTTAAGTCCTCCATTACGACACAAGCAACGTATTTCGCTTACTGTGATGCTAGTAGGAGATTAAGAAATATTTTAGGGTTATTCGTAACTTCGGAATACTTTCTTTAAAAAAAAGATGGAAGAAGATTGAAATGTGGCCAATTGGATATTTTAATGCTCTATAAGGCATAATGGAAATTAAAACTCTAGTTTAGTAATCATTCACAGATATTCCGTTTTTTTGTTATGATTTTTAGTAGCGGTTTCAAAAGGTAATATGACGTTGTTTATTTTTTATTCGCAGTCAAATGGGATGTTTTAAAGCTCCATAGCTGATGATGGAAATTATTTATAGAGTTGAAAATATTTGCATTCATCTAATCACAAATCCAGACAGAAACATCTGTGCACATTGAATGACACCAAAGCTCTCACCGTTTAAAAGTTTTTATAGAGACTTATTTTCCGCTTTATGTTACAGATGTATGGAAACTATTTGACGTAAAACTAATATGTAGTATTTTTCATTGTTTCAGGTAAGAATGAGAGCCACAAATCAACCAAAAATATGCTTGATCCAGAAATGTGAGATTTATATATATATATATGATATTTTTACCTCTACCATGTCCCATCTCCATATTTACCAACGAATTTCATTTAAATATTGCAAGAAGTATACAGTTATTTAACTGTACACGATGCCCTATGTTTTCCAAATGCAGATTTATACCAATGTAATATTATTTATTAAATCAATAGTAATTACTTTGTTTAAAACCGCTGTATTTAATATGTAAATATCAACATGTTTCAGGAGCATCTCTCTCTTCAGGATAAACAATTTACCTACTAAAAATAATGACAAGTATAATAGACAAATAATAATCAAATAGAACAAATTAAAAACATAAACTAAAATTAAAAATAAGTGACCAAAGTAGGTAAGTAATTAATTAAAAAAAGTAAAAATAATTGAAAAATAAAAAAAATATCCTAAAATAAATACATTTTTTAAATTTATTAGAAATTTAAAAAAATAAATTATTTTTATTAATAATATGTATAAAAAAATATATTAAAATCTATATTAATAATATTATAGATGAAGTTATTTATAATAAAATAAATTTAATAGATAACTATTTAAGGAAATATTTGATTATAAATAATATTTATTTCACAGGGTAATTATTATTGATAAATATGACTCCACGGTATTATTTTTCATAATTTGAAGAAGTAATATTATTTATTCGTCCTAGAGGTGATTTTTCACAAAAACGGCGCTATACAAATCATCCAAGTATTATTATTATTAAATAAAACGAACACTTCTTTTTGATAACACTAGAACTAAACAAAAATGCACATTGGATTAGGTAATTTAGAAGCTGTAGAAATAAAGAAAGCCGCTAAAATTGATGCTAATATTAATATGGTTGATTATAATATTAAGATGGTTCTTAATAATCAACGTAATTTGTATTACAGTCCCATATTAGATATATCTTCTTCTTAATCTCTCCCTCCTTTGACGTTGTCTCTTTCTTTTTTCTATGTTCTCCCATTCGTGTAAAAATATGCCCACTCTATGTATTTTTTTGTTTGTTCAGTTTTAAATTTTACCCTAACGAAGCTTGGGATCAGCGAAACCGGTTGGTAATGAATTAAAAATAAATTCTTGGTTCAAAACAAAATGTTTGTCTTATTCAATAAATATGTCATTCCTCAAAGTAATTGCTTTCTACGAATACGTAATAGTATTTACTTTGTGTAGACATTAAATATTATTTCGTACGATGTGTAATATTGTTCTACATGAAGTAGGCAACTAACTATTGTATAGTATGTTCAATCCAAAATAATAATTGTATAGTCTGTTCAAACTGGAATAACGTTTATTGTATGGTCTGTTCAAACATCTCCGTCTATGTCAGTCCCAGATGTAAGGCATCACTTTCTTCAAACACCGTGTAACGTACGCAATCTCCAGTCTCATCTGTTAACAAAGCAAACCTAGTCTGTAATATCTCCATAAAGGAATTCTGTAATCTCGTACCGTTGTGTATCACATTGGTCTGGTGTTTGATGAGAGGATGGAGGAAGGTACTGAGGTACCAAGGTAGGGCCTGATGTTTTTGTACAATGGCCAGAGCGGTATCGCCAAGGCCATTATTTTTTAATAATGTAATAATAGTGATAACGGTACCTCGAACAGCTATTTTGTTATTTCACGAATAACACGCTGAATTATATTATGTATAAAGTGAGCGGACATTTTTAGGCTATATTTCACCTAGTTTGAAAGACCTACTTTTTCGCATGAATCTTTTATCTCGACTGTAAAAATGTAGATGTTAGGCTGCTTGCTTAATTTTTTTTTTAATTATTGTTTTATTATATTTTGTTTTTTTGGAACGTTAGAATTTTTAACCTGACTAGGACAAGCCTGTGTTGAGGTTAATAATTTTACAAAATAAAAAAATAAAGAAAATAGCACACAGATTATATTAAAATGTCTCGCTCCATGGACTCGCTCACGGGTCTGCAGTGATTTGTAACCAGTAAACTGACGGTATTGCAGACTTCTTTTATCGAATTTACCGACTTTACCGCTGAATGTTTTCTGACCTGTCAAATTTGAAAAATGTCGAGTGAGTCAAGTGACGACGAGGTCGTGGAATTTTACATTATTTATTCATGAATTTTTGTGATATTATGTGCCTGATTGATAAATTCTTAAGAATACTTTAATGTTGATTCCATACCGCACCGTTAGCAAGCGGCCTTAGCCCACTCTCTGATGGTCCGGTGAGGAACGAACATTTCACTCGTTACTGCAGACACTGCACAGAAAAGTCAAGTTTGCTAAAGTAAGGTAACGGTTTGCAACGCAGTCCATTGTGGAACTTTTCTGCGCAGTGTCTCCAGTAGCGAGTGAAAAGTTCGTTTCTCACCAGACCGTCAGAGCCTTAGACACACAAAAATGTGCCTATAGAACAGGGGTGGCCACAATTTTTTTTCAGGATTTACTAGTTTAAAAAAAATTGTGGCGATCGACTGATCGCTTATCTGATATCGCTTGTAATTATATCATGAGATAACCATTAAAACCCAATTACAAATCGAATATGCGCATGTATTATCAAATATATGTATATTAATAAAAATGATACAAAGAATCATTACAAGAATAATCATGTATTTCACTGGTAAAAGAGAGAAGAGACGAGAACTAACGGATTTTAAAAGATGGAACGTCTAGTAGTTTTGACCCGCTTGAACAAAAAGATAATACAATATATAGGCGCGTTTGTGGCGAAAAGGTTTAAATTCCCGCTTAACACCAGCGGCATGTTTAGATTTACGCAAAAAAAAAAACCGTCCCCAAAATGCGTGTTTTATTTTATTTTGTAAATTTCGGACATAATTATTAAAACGCTTTACTGTCATATTCTAAAAAAATTAATTTGTCACAATGAACGGAATTTTCGGAAAAAGAGTTCGTAAGTAGGAGATTTTGCACTTTGAATTTCTTTTTTAGGTCTGACACTTTATTTTTTTTCTACGCTTATAAAAAGACTCACCAAAAAAATGCCCAGTTAAACGAAAGGCCAAGGTGTGTTCTACTTGTAGTATTTAATTAAATAATCTATGATATTTCTAGGCCATCCAATTTTCAAATCAAAACCACATAATTTGCATTAGTTCCCATTGCATCGCCTTAACCAGAATCCTAAATTATATAAATAGAAAAAAATAGTTTTTCTATGTGAATACCGCATAAGAGTCTGCTGAGATTCCGAGGCTGAAGGGTATGGGGAGGGGAAAGAGGTGGGGGAGAGGGAGGTACCTGACTATTCAGGTCTGGTCATCAAACACGACTACAGGTATATTAAGCAACGTATCATTTCTGAATGGCGCATTCACCAGGGCGATACTGATAGTATCTACCACTCTGGAACGTGCCGCAAGTGTGCTATGTAATTTTAATTAAATGTGATAGATGAAATTTAAATAAATACAATTTTCTTGATTTTCTTGATAAATACAATTTTGATTTGAACCCGTGACCTCCGGATTCTCAGTCGAGGACCTTACCCCTCGACCACGGAGGCCGACGAAGGGCCACTACTTATCTAAACATAGAGTAATGATTTTTATATTTCACACAAATAACAAAGTCTTTTCTTTTTTCTATAATTGCACACCTAGTACAAGACCAAATAGTTTTTGTTGTTGGGAAATTCACATAAAATATCATTTTCTCTTAGGAAGGAGAGAATGTTTGAAGAAAAATGTGGGTTAGGAATATACCATAATGTTAGTTTTAATAATAACATACTGGATGCACACTTGTTTCTGTTTGTTCATTATTTTTTGACTATTTTGAACTTACGATGGTTTAATTTACGACAATCTTCTCCCTAATAAGTAACCATCACAGTTAATAAATGGATTCTTCGTTAAACATATGTGTTATTATTTTGAACTCCTCGACACACTGAGGCGGCAGCCGGTCGACTGCAGCTTACTCTGGACGTTCCACACACCGTAAAGTATTCTTAGTTAATTATCGATAACCCTCCACGAACAGTTTGACGCTTGGCAACATATTTAAATTTTCATAGACACCTAGCACCTACCTGTAGGAATCACTATATTTTTCAGTCAGAACATAAATATCATCCAAACAATCCGCACTTCTTCAAACACCTTTTCTTCTTAATCCGCGCTTTACTCTCAGAGTAATGAACCCCTCCACAGTACAATAGGTCCGTTGGTATCGTATATCCCAGATGTTCGCAACCTTTTTGAAACTGTGAACCCAAAATCAAAGAAGGTTATTTCAGCGACCACAGAAGAAAAAACATCGTCAAATTTATAGGGTACACAAAAGTTAGTTCTGACATCTACCAGAACAATTTATCCAGAACGTCTACCTAGGCAGGTAACAGCTGTTTTTCATTATTCCGGACACAATTTTTCTAAATTAACTGGAGAGGGGACAGGACAACATAAATTTTATATATTTTTGTAAGCATTACATAAAATGAGCAATTAATTTAACATTTCATCGCCTCACGTCGTAAACGAGCATATCTCATATGTAGAATCCTTTTAGGAGAGCCAAAAAACTGTTTTTTTTCCCGGGCTCTTATACATTTTATTACCTTTTTGCTAATGGGGTATAAAAATAGTAATTAAAATCCCATTAGCAAAACATGTAATTAAATGTATAGGAATCCGGCAAAAAAACTGTATTTTGCCGTTTCTGAAAATTCGCTAAATGTTAAAAGATACGTTATGTTTTGATCGACGATTTTATTCAATATACTAAATTTGGTACAAAATTAGTGTGGACCTTGTGTCTGCACACTTTTAATCAAAATATTTATTCCTGATATATTACCAATAGCCACTCTTGATTCCGGTTCTATCGATTGAAATTTTTTTTATGAAAGGTTACACTATTCCCCTTTCTATCTTTTCAGAACGATAAGTCCAGTCATGTAGACATTTTGTTATCATTGGAGATCCATACCCGGCGAACGCTTGTAATCGACTGAAAACACTGTACACTTACATTATTATATTATATTATATATGTATTTTAGTTTTAGTTAAATTTAATTACAATATACATATTATTATTATTATTATATATGTTTAGTCTGGAGCGATATTTAGTTTTTATTGCAGACACTGCGGAAAAAGCCGTCTTACATCAGCCACTCAGGAATGTAGATCCAAATGGTAGTAACTTTATTTAGATTTTTATTTTTTTTATTTTTTTGAACAACAGTGAATAGTCACGGTGCAGACCTGTGCTTTTACCTTGAAGACTTTAAGTAATCATACAATAAGTCTATCAGCTACTCCTTTTCTTTTATGTTTAGCTTTACACTGTTAAGATCACAAGTGAATGGATAAATTTTCCACATTGAATTATTCAAATGGAGTAAACATCAACGTTCGAATAAGGGTAACAACTTGGTTCCAATTGTCACCATAGATATAACACGGTCTTCAGTCGATTACAAGCGCTCGCCGGGTATGGGTCTCCAATGATAACAAAATATCTACTTGACTGGACTTACCGTTCTGGAAAAGATAGAAAGGGGAATAGTGTAACCTTTCATCGATTTTACCGTAATCAATGTTCGGGTAAATTGGATTTTTAATGTTAAGAAACTCAATGATCAAATAACGAAGAAAGCACGCTCGTAACTCAAATAATACGGGCCGCGGCGACTGCGTTCGTTGAATTCGTTCACGGTCGGAAGGACTCAGATGAAATCGAGCGCCTCCTGACCCTCCTTCCTACTTCACGCGCGTGTACAATATTTTACTCCGATTTTGTAAGGAACGTACACTCTATTTATATACCTTAATGATTATCCGTTGGTTTCCTTGTAACGTATCTGGACATGCAGGACACGTAAACACGTTTGTCGTCATCGGTCGTCTTGTCACTTTTCACGAATCACCTTGTAGTTACTTGTCAGTGAAAATAAATTTAATAAAATTCGATCAGTACAAAATCTTGTTGACTTTTTTGGCGACCCCATTTGTGGTTATGACACCTGGGTTTCGGACCGCTGTTATACCCGGTACAGACACTATGGCCGGTATAATAGCACACGGTGTGGAGAATGGTCAGACGTTTCCTTAAGTGCGGTGGTATGATAAGGCCTAACGATTCTGGATAAACTCCTTGACTCTTGAATCTGTAGTGTGGATGCGGACCCGAATTAAATTATCATGCTCCGGCAATTTATGGACGATAAGCCATGTTAGATTTTTAAAAAAAATCTATTTTATGGTTTGACAATAAAGAGGAAAATTAATATAGGTAAATAATTACTTTTAAAGTTTTAAAATGTGGAGGTGGTTTAAGGGGTCGGGGAGGCATAATTTATTAATTCGAAAAAAATAAAATATATTTCCTCAATACGATAAACTTTTTTTTTCTTTATTCATTCTTTTTTTAAGGATAAGAAGATTTAACATGGTTTTCGACTGCCAAACTGCACATGACCGTATTATGGCAATCGATACATATATACACATATAAACATACATAATACATATATATATATATATATTAGCTCATAAAAGTTTATACGAACAAAGGCATAATTTTCCATTCTTTTTTCAGAGTCTCAAAATTATTTCAGTTGGGTCAATTCTGTGGTACAAAATTATATTTCAGCACATTAATAACCATATATTTAATACAAATAGACTAGAGCACACTTACAATACTCGTCTCAATTTTAATGAAGGATTAATGGTTCCTAAGCATAAAAACAAATATGGACAAAGAACTTTAGAACACATTATTCCTAGTTGTATAAATATGTTACCCGCTGAAATAAAAAAAAAACTGTATTAAAACTAAACCATTAATAAACACATTGAAAACTTGCCTAGCTGAAAGGAGCTATTTGTAATAGAAGTAAGGAAATATTATTTTATTTATGATTTATTGCTTTCGTTTATGATTTTATTTTATTCATTTTTTTAATATATTTTTGCAGAAATATTTTAGAGTAATATTCTTGATAAATATTTATGTTTTAAGCTTGTTATATATGTTTTTATTTTATATATTGTTTTTTTGTTAAATGTTTTTATTTTACATATTTTGTAACCTTGTCTGTATGTTTTAAATAACAAGCTCCCGTCAGACAAACTACAAAAAAGTAGTTTATCGGGACTTTTTGAATTGTATTTTTCTCTTGTAAAATTAAACAAAATAATAAAATTAAAAAAATAAATTAAAAAAAGATAATAGAGAGTTAATACTCTGAGAATCTGGTTCGATATAAATCTTTAACACTAAATACAGATAAAACTTATTATATACCTTACAGCTTAATGGTAAATACCATAAATATCGACTATTCATACTATCCCGATAGGTTCCTCTTAAAACTTGGGTACCTATCCGAAAATTAAATTTGATTGCTTCAGTAGATAAACATTCTCGGGTAGGTACTTTTGTACTTGCATACAATCTACGGAACATTCTCTAAGAAAAATTATGCAATATGAGAGCGGACGGGAAGGAACGAAATGGCGTTTTTTTTTCAGATTTTATAACTGTCAAAAGTTTGAACGATTACTGTGGAATTTTCGTCATGGGTTGCTGTAAATGTCGTGATTTTTAAACCTTCCGACACTTGTTTTAGTAAGGATTATCCATTTATTTAACCTTTCCGATTTGCGTAAATAAAGGATTACGGAAGTTCGTGGGCAACGGCAAAAGCTTAAGAAAAAATTCCGCCGAGAGATCCGCTTTCGGCTTTTGTAGGTACTTTTTAAATATATACTCTATGAGTTTATTATTTTTCTTTCATTGGTAACACATGGAGTAAAAGTTCTACGGAAACTCAAATGAAACTTTAGCAGCGCCTCCCGGCGGGTACGAAGTTTGCGGTTGAAAATAGAACCAACGCAGAACTCGATCGGATTTGATTTTTTCCTTACTGAATTAACTTTAGTTCTATTTCTCGCCAACAGATGGAAACCGGAGTCCGGAGATTTTTCTTACATTGCGAGTTCGATCCGCATACTTCAGGTGGTGAATCGAAATTTGACGGATTCTGAGCCTTACTCTATGTGAAATTTGACAGGCCTAAGGTCGATTTTTGCCTAAAGTCGCGTGACAGGCGACCCTTTGAGCAATGTTAGACCTTCCGGTGTAGGGAATTAAGGGGGCACTAAGTTGGATTTTTCCCTGGCAGGCGTGGTCTGAAAAAATTCGCTCTAGAGAAATGGCCCACTGGGACGTACAAGTTGCGATTCAAATAGTATCGATTTATGTAATAAATCAAACATAAAATATCTCTGAATTATAATAGTAATTAATGTTAAATGGAAATCTCAAATAAATAATGTTTTTAAATAGTTTTTTTTTTTAATTTACACAAAAGTAGCATTTTTCAAAATCAAAAAGACCCTCTTCTGACCGTCATGCGTATGGTTTTTTGTATTTTCCTTGCCGGTGGTGTCAATTGATTTGACTTGCGTATCTATTTATTTCAGATGTTAAAGATATTAATTATTATTCGTACGTTGATAACTTGCCGAGTGGTGCGGTAGTGAACGAGATGAATACGGGGTTTGGCTCACCGTGCCACGATGCGCGGTCGTCAGTAGTAGCCGACGGTCTGCCGGCTGTAACGGACGTTACATGCGTTATATGCGTGGCCTATGTTTTTTTCCAATATTTTGCATATCTGCATAATATGCACTATTAATAAAATGATTTAGATAAGTAAACCATGTTAACTATTCATTTTTATTCAACTTAAATTACAAATTCTAAATGTGTACACTGAGTGTACAGCACCGGAGCTTGGGGATTTTCTAGTAAGGGAAGGGTTAAAGCAATCACTGAAACAGTATAATTTTTTTGTTGAAATGGGACTGAATTGTTTTTTTTTTAATTATAACCATTTTTATTTAAAATATTTTATAAATGAGTTCGCGGATCCTGGGTTGTGTGTAGATAATTCGTAATAAATCTTTACTCGCATTAATTTTTCCCAATTGAAAATATATTTTCTAAAATGATTTTTGTCTGAATTTTCTAAGTTAATGCAACTATTTTCAGCTCGCAACGTCATTTCAGTTATGAGATATGTAGCTTTGAAAATTACATTAAGTTGTCTTTGTTCTTGATTAATATTAAAAAAATACTTTTGCACATCAAATCACTTTAACGAATTTTTTTCGAATTAATGAAAAATTCAAATTGTGAACCTTCATAACTTCAGTGAAACAAACACCTACACAATTATGTCCAAGGGCCTGGTCCCTCAACGACCTTGATAGATATTACGCACGTGCCAGCAAAGTAGGTACTTCAGGTAGGCGCTCTTTATATTAATCCAAGATTCCCTGTTGTGAACAGGTGTTGATGATATGAGCAAAATATTCTATTTAATCATTGTCGAAAATAATATTAACATAACCTAAATGAAACATGAAAACGGAAAACAACGACAGAAAATAAAAAAGATTTCAGTCGCATCTGGGACCGCTTAACCAACTTAGCTAATGAGACCAGTTCAATTTATGTCATCTTCATCGATGTCATATCTCAAATTCAAGATTTGTCAATAAATTGTGATTTAATTTAATGGGGAGAGGGACTTTGGAGAGCGATTATTGACCGGTCAGTGGCTGAGTTTATACCGCGTCTGGGTCTCACCCAGACATCGTGAGTTCAATTCCTCGGCTGGCTAAGTCCTCCATCACGACACAAGCAACATCTTCCGCTTATTGTGATGGTAGTAGAAGATTTTCAAATATTATCAGGTTATTTGTAACCCGGGAATGTTTGTCCTTCTTTAAAAAAAATATGAACATAATGTTTTTGAATTAACGTTTTTTATTACACATTTAAAAAATTTATAATGGTTTAGCATTTATCAAAATTAAATCAGAAATATGACTTTTCTGACCGTCTACGTACTACAAAATATTTAAAATATGAAAATAATGATGAAAAGTGTAGAAAAATAATTGCAATCCTTTCCCGGTACTTTTTTTTATAAAGTTAACCATTTTTATTAATTCGTATTTTAAAAAAGATTTTAGTTAGTGTTTATGAAAAAATTAAACTACACCCTATTTTTTTATGGTTTTTGAAATTTTCTTCTCTCCATTTTAAAGAAAAAACTTCAAAGTATTTTTTGAGGATATTA
Source organism: Halesus radiatus (assembly GCA_022606495.2). Lineage (NCBI taxonomy): Eukaryota > Metazoa > Arthropoda > Insecta > Trichoptera > Limnephilidae > Halesus > Halesus radiatus. The sequence goes on along the minus strand of JAHDVE020011463.1, from coordinate 5,402 downwards.
TTTTATTTTTTTGTAAAACATTCGTAGGACGGTCAGAAAAGGGACACATTTCTGATTTGATTTTGATAAATGCTAAGCCTATGTAAATTTAAAAAATACACATTAAATAAATATTTTTCTCCTTAAAAGCATGTTATCGTATTGTGTAATATTGTATAATAATATTATCATTATTTTGTATTAATTAATAATCCCTTTTCTGATTGATTAACATAATATTAATATAATAATTATCTGAAGTCATCTTCACGCCAATCATCTAAATCAGCCACGTTCAAATTTTGCCCACAGTGAGGCCTTTTAAAATTGATTTAGTTTTGTCTTACTTTCATGGGAGTTTGAACCCTCGATGTCTGAAACCAGTCCGAAGAAGCTTTCCACTCTGCCACTTAGGATGTCTACCTACAAGTAAACATACGTTGTATTTTTAATTTTGTTACAATTACTGCTTCTGTACCAGACGTAATCTGGTACACCAGCGAACTGAAGAAGCCGACTGATCCCAATCCACGGAGCGAGGCTTGGAGGGGGAGGTAGCTCTACTACCGTTCCTTTTGCAAGTAGGAACGGTACTGACGATAACGACTTTTGTTAATCTTGTCCGAGGCAGCTGCTTATTGGGTCCAGTCCGAGGCAGTAGTCCGATGGAGGTAAGCAGTGGTCAGAGTGAAACAAGGCGAGTGGTTCAGAAGTCAGAGCGGGCGGCGGGCAGAGAGGAGTACTTATCAGGCTGGCGGTCAAATGCTAACTGCCGCAAACTGGCGTTTGCAGGCTATTTATGCGGTCCACCAAGCGCGGACCGCCGGTGCCGTGTAGATGCCCGACAAGTCGGTCTCCCTCCCACCAACTGTCCCGCTCCAACACTTTTATTCAGTCATTTCAGTTTGAGCGGTCTCGTGCGAACAAGCTCGCCAGACCGCCCGTTACATATATTAACAAACAAAACATAAAATTCTTATACATAAATACGATGACGAAAAATGGCCGCGTCGGAATAATCTGGGAGAAGGTACGTCCGATACAGCTTCAATAATTGCAAAATTACTTTGCTGCGCCATTTATTTTTATTTACATCATTATTTATTTACTCGATTAAGATGCTAGGATATTCCTGCAGTTGTCCGGGTCCACAGCAATAATAATTAAGCCTGCATATTGTGCAGGAACTCGTTAGGACTTCGTTTACGGCCGTGGTCTTTGCCAGCTTTACCATCGAGACAAAACCTAACTATTTGCATTTAACGAGTTTGGAATTCTCTACAAGCACCGCACCCGGGACTCTAAAACATATAACGGTCCTGAGTCTCTATACTTCTATGGAAAATCTCTATAGTACTTGTATTGTCTCGGATGTTCTCTCACATGAAGTGGCGGTTTTCTCTAACCTGCATTAGTGCAGTGAACTCCCATAAAAATGGTAAGAATTTAAAACAATCGTGTATCATAATTTTACCGCACTCTGAACAGCGCGCCGTTCAAATTCGGTGCTCAAAAGTCTGAAACGAATTCCATATGTCCGTTATAAAATGCGTCTATGGGACTTTCTGTCAGAAATAAGTAAGAAATAGTTCATACATTGTCATTCTCATTGCACTTCAGCGGGAAACCGTGCAGTAAGTGAAATACTTCGGAATCTACAAGATGACCGTGTGTGCAGCTATATGAATATTTGTACGTAAGGGCATTTTGCAAAAATCAACAGATTTTGTTCTGTGATATATGAAATATGAATATTCAGAAAAAAAATATGGAAAAATAAAACAATTTTTTTCTCATCTTTTTAAGCTCCGATTGAACTCCCAATGAGATGAGGCCACGAACCGCCACTGCTCATAACCATTATTATAATAAAATTGCACGGCGTTTGTGTCTACAGTCTAAATGCCATACTACGTAACATGTTAACTTTCTTTGTCGTAAACTTTAATTTAAATAATAACTTGATTATGTAATACCTATTCGACAATATCGTACTTATTGGGAACAGGCACGTACTCGTATTTATTTTTATTTTTAAATGTTTGATTGTATAATTATTCACTTTCTTCTTCTTGATATTTCAAAGGTTCATAGATAATGATTGACAATAGTTGCGTTGTCGTAGAAATTCCGGACACAAAAATCTTTTTTTTTTACTGCTTTGGCACACATATTTTCGGCTTTGACGTATATTGTTTCATAAGATAAATAATTATTTCATTGTACTGATGCTTATATGTAATATTTATATAAAAAAAATAATAATTTATAATTCTTACACAAAACCACGTACAATGTAAATTTAGAACAGGGTACTGCAGCAGGGTCACTTTTTTTTTCGAATAATGTAAAAATTACCTTTGAAAAAATTTGATAAAAACAGTGGCGTTGACTCCATAAAAATATTTTTTTATAAAGTACGACGAATTTATAATCAAAACGTATTTTTTTCCATGAGTTTCCTAAGGAACTTATACGCTCATTTATTCAGCTGGCCACATCAATTACCGGGTTATTAAAATGACCATTTTAATTAATATTATACCCAAATTAGAAAATCTACACATAGCCTACCTTTGGTCATAAAGCAACGCACGCCACTGGATACAAACGCCAATCTTGTCTAATACATACCAACGCTGTTTGGTTGCCAGGAGTTAAAAAAAGTGCATCGAGTAGTTGTGCTGATTTCAGTCAGATTATTTTCCTTATCGTTTTGTTTGTTTTTTTATTATTTATGGTTGCAATCACGTTATGTCCTTCATCACTGCAGCGTCCGTAATCTGTAATTAGTAGGTACAATCGTAGCCATGCATGGTGATTTGGGAATGCACGAATTGCATGAGTAGATTTGATTGATAATTTGCAGAGGTGTTCATTTTAATTCCGGGAAAACCTTGCTCAGGCTAGATAGCCACAAGCCAGCTGAATCGCTGTATGGAGATAATCCATGAGTTCTTGCAAGATTTTATATACTTTGTGTAACATAAAAATTACGTCTGAATATTATCTTTTACCCATCAGTAGAGACCTGAAAATTTTTTTTTTTTGCATTTGCAATAACGCGAATTTTTGCACGAAAAACGCGGTTTTAAAATAAGAAAATAGTAATACTGTACGTTCTAAATATTTCTTTGTCTATGGTTTTAACGAGTTTGAATAGTGATAAAATGGAACTCAGCTAACTTCATGTCGATAATGCCGCATTCTTTGTTCGATTTAAAAAATGTATGTTGTAAAAATTAAATAAAAAAAGATAACATGCAAAATAAAAAAATAAATAATAACAAAAACAGAAACTCAAACCTTTTTTGTTTAAAATACCATAAAGGGGAACATTCAAAACACCACTATTTTTGCTAAAAAAATACCCAAAAATAATGCGTATTTCATCAAAATAAGGCGAATATAATAAAATTTGGCCAAAATGATATTGATACTCATTCGCACTTTTCTAGCGCATTTGTGGCACGCTTCTCGGAGTCTGGCCTTTTTTTATTTTAACCTTTGCCGACCTGAAGGTAAAAATTAGCTACGATGCAAAAGGGGTCACTAGGGTCCCCCCCCTACCCAAAAAAAAAACGCCAAGCCACTCTGTCTTAATATTCGTTTTTTCCTTTTCCAGTAACACTCGGATATTAGTTACTATCTACCGTTTTAACCGGACATCGCCCATTTTCGTCCAGCAGTCAATCATTAATAATAATAATAATCGGACCATTTCTATACCGCCGCTTTTGTGAAAAATCACCTCGGGGGCGCAAAGTAAGTAATGCAAAAGACTAAAAAAGATACTACGAATGTGAGAGTGAATAAATTACAAATAATTGTACCCCTTTTCGGTAAAATGCACTTATTTCGACCGTTTTTTTTAAGTAGATCAGGCGGTGGTGGGGGGGGGAGAGGTAATTTCGTCAGAATTTTATGGATATTATTTTATAACTTAAAAAAATAGTGACAACATATTTTTTTCACTTGCAGATTGATAACCCAATAGTTTTTCAAAGATTATTGAAATTACGGTGGATGTTTTTTTAATATTTTTTTATATGAATACCGCACAAGAGTCCCAACTGCTCGCAACCGTCTGGAGCCAGTGAGACTATGGCATTCCCAATTGGGGAATGTTGTGAGGCTGAAGGTATTGGGGAGGGGAAGGAAAGGTGACGTAAAAACAACTTAGGTATCGCACAAAACTCTCGTTTGGGGTAAATGTATTACCCCACTTAAGAACGGACTGTTAATAATCGTGGACATTTATTACTTCCAAATCGACGTCGCCTACGGGCTAGTAATTCGAATCAGTATTCGATTATTCAAATGTTTCGGAAACGTATATTCCAATTATGCCCATCACTAGAGCGGGCCCAAATGTATTCGCTTGATTTAAAGCGGAGTTCCCACCTATAAAACTGTGTATCAATTAATAAAAATAATGGTTACAAGCTGGAGAAAAATTTTAAAAAGTCGTGATGAATTTATATTCATTTTATGCAAGGTCGTTGAGATGGATCGTTCAGGAAGAAAAATGCACACAAATGCATTTTTTTAATTATATTTTTTTCTTTACCTTGTCATTCATAATATTAAATTACAAGACCTGTCGGATATTAAAAATAAAAAATAAAATTAAAAATTACAAACATGAAATGTATGTGCACGAATGTTTCTTTTTGCGATGTATTGAATTCTTAGAAAAAACAGATAATAAGATTATTACCACGGAGCAAATAATACATAAAAATGCCCTAACACTTAAGGGGAAGAAACCAAAATGAGAGGGGAGCGAGCTAGGCGTGACGCCAATTTAAGTAAAACGGCAACTAAGTAAAAAGTTTCGACTTGTTAACAAAAACCGAATATTTTATTGAAGTATTTAGTTTGACCCTTTTTATAAATGTTTTGTAATAACTTACCACAGTCAAAATCACGCGAATCAAATGTGGACGGCAGTGAACTAGGCTGATGCCAAAATAGGTTTTGCATGACCTCTCCCTCCCGCCGTCGAAACGATACTTAGGGCAAGTCTATTAATTCTGACGTCAGTGATTATTACGAAAGAATGTCAAGGTCAAATAGGGACTATATCGAAAATAATTTAATTTAATTAAGTTCATTAATCGTAACAGATAGGCGTAGTTTCTCTCGGTATATTTAGTTTATAATTTATAAATTTTAATCATTTGTATTGTATGAGAGAGTGCATTATAGTGTGGAGACCATACAGTCGAGTTGTATTCAACCTGGCTCCTCACCGGGGATGTGTATATAGTGTGGAGACCATACAGTCGAGTTGTATTCAACCTGGCTCCTCACCAGGGATGTGTATATAGTCTGGAGACCATACAGTCGAGTTGTATTCAACCTGGCTCCTCACCAGGGATGTGTATATAGTGTGGAGACCATACAGTCGAGTTGTATTC
>JAHDVE020011462.1:0-17518 GCA_022606495.2 Halesus radiatus | reverse complement strand
AAATAAATTTTAATATATTTCGTAAACCCAGCTACACCGATATTGTAATACATAATACATCCAATCATCCTTTTTCTCATAAACACTCCGCGTTTCATTCAATGGTCCATCGTTTGGTCACGATACCGTTATCAAATACTAATTTCTCCAACGAACTAGCATTAATTAAAAAAATAGCCATAAATAATGTATATGAGTCCGATTTCATTGATACAATTTTAAGTAAAAAACAAAAACAAATAGCCACTAAAAACTTCTTATTCGCTAATCCACATAAAATAAACAGTATTAACAATCTTAGTAACCAATGGTGGCGTATTTTATTCATTAATCATTTTTCTTCCTGCAGTGTAAAAAATCTTCCTTCTGAATTAAGACCTGCATTTTATACAAATAATAATTTAGGTAAATTTTTAATCAACTCAAAAGATAAAGACGACAAGCTTAGTCACTGGGAATATATAAATTAGATTGTAATGATTGTTCAGCATTCTATATTGGCAAAACAACACGCAATGTCAATATTAGAATTAAAGAACATCTTAGATGCCTAAATAATAACGGTTTTTCAGAATTCGCCAATCACCTTATTGATAAAGATCATACCTTCATTCAAAGCACCGGTGCTAATATTCTTCATAAAAATGGTCATGGAAACAGATTAAATAATTTAGAATCACTAGAAATAAAGAAAGCTGTTAAAACCAAAAATAAAATTCTTAATAATCAACTAAATGTGTCCAATAGCCCAATATTAGGTATATTCCCTATAATCTCATAAAATTTCCCATAATCACCTGTTCAGGTATTCCTTGGTATTCCATTATGTACACTTCTGTCTCTTTCGCTCGGTTATTATGTCAGATTTCTATTTCATGCTATCTCATTTTTTCTTTGTTCTATGTTATGTTCTGTCTTAGTCTATTTTGTATATATAAACACACACACTATGTATTTTTGATCAGTTTAATTTTTGTACCCTGAAGATGCTTATGTTAAGCGAAACCGGTCGGTCGTAATAAAATTAAATAAAATTCTCGTGGTTATAAACAAAGTTATTGTTTTATTTTTCATTAAATATGTCTAACCACAAAGTGACTGCTTTCTATCAAAAAATTGTTTATCTACTCTTAAAAAAATAAATCTTATTAAAAATAGACGTTATTGTGCACATCACATTGAAATACAAATTGCCATTAAAATGCTAAAAGCTTTTCCGGCTAGGCATGTTTTGGGCAGCCCCGAAATAGAGAATTTAAAAAATTGCAGATTTCGGAAGACTTGCTCATGCGATTTTCCAAATAAAACGCAACCGGCACACAGAGAGCGCTCAATGAATGGTTGTTTTTGGCGGGTAAACGTTGTGCGATTGGATAACTTGGGGCGTATTGTGTGCCACGGGCAATATAGGGTAGTGTTAGGAGGGGTGGGACTGTAAAGGGAAACTACAAGCCCCCATTATATTGACATTACTTACGGTGTCTACGGCGAGGCTCGAAAAGCAAACAATTTATGGTTCGACCGTCGTAAAAGCAACTGCACCGGACATGTTAGCCGCTACGGTACCTCGTGCTACGACTGTGCAGAGCGCGGAGCGTAGACCGTAGACCGTGTAGCGTACACCGAACAGTGCCCGCTGTGTTCCGCTAAACGCTGATAAATAATCGCAGACAATTGGACCCGCTCTGTGCAGTTAGCGCTAGCGAAAAGGTGAAAGGAAATATTTTTCTCTTGCTCTTTTTCTATGAACCATGATGTTAGCTCTGCTTGGAAATTATCACCGTTTGATGAAGTTTTTTTGTTGTGGATTTTTGTAATTTTATTTTTTATTTAATAAATCAGAATCTACATCATGAGGCTAAATTAAAAAAAATATATGTATATTTTACTACTGTTGTGTATAAACATTAGTTATTTTTTATTATTAATTACGCGCACATCACTTCAAGTCAAACTATTTCAGTTAAAATTAAAACCAGTTCTCTTCATTGGCGTAGTAATGCTGTTGAAAATAATAATAGAAAAAATAATAATACATCCCAATATGAAAGTAAAAAAGCCAAATAAAATACAACAGTAGGTTGTGATCGAGACTCGAACTCGGGACCTTTTCTCTATTCCGGAGAAAATAACTAATATTTTCCTTTATAACCATTTACTTTCACGTTTGCAAAAATTTCATAATTTTTCAACATTTTTACACCTGTATCGTCGGCTGAGTACCTAATTGTTCTAACGGTACCTGTTTTTCAAATATACAGCAAAGGATTTTTAAAAATCAGGGTGCTGTGTCTTTGGAAGGAATTGCCATAATTAAACAAATTTACTGCCTAAAATGCTTCACTTTAATGTTTTAGACCCGAGATTCCCAACCTTATTCACCATCCATTTTTAGACTATATTATTCATCAGCCCCCCTTTTTGATGCCTCTTCTAAGTTTTAATATATAATATAATTTATTTAAATACCTGTACGAAACTAACTCTAAATAAATATATAAATAAGCCTTTACGGAACTAACTCCAAAAAAGTTTTAAAATAATCTATGCGGAAATTCAAAACACTCTCTAGCGTGACTTATTGAAAAAAATATTGGGTCAAAAAGTTCGAAGGTTGATGCTTACGCAAATTTCAAAAGGGTCTCAGTGCCCTGCCCCATACAGGGGATTGATCTCCGCACCTTACTTATTTGTAGGAGAGTCCAAATCCATTCACCTTTCAAGTCAAACACGAACTTATATTCAGTCACAGGTTTAATTCAACCTTTTCGTCGACATCCTAGTAGCTGACGGAATACGGGAATTCTATACATGGTCTCAGTCACTGAACACATATTTCCAAGAAGTGTAATCTATTGGTACCTATTGAGAGAATGCCGCTGATGTACAAAATACCTTTTGATCCCCAGAGGCGTCAGGCAAACCGTGATCATCTGTTCAAGAATATTGTATTGAACGGTCTACAGAGTGGATTAATTTAAACCGATAAAACATATTTCTTTAAAACCACATATAATTTATTGTACAATACGTGCAATAACTAAGCCGAGAGCTGGTACTTCACAACACCAGTCCAAGAGCCTGTATTGCACCACAAATAAACAGTGTATACATGGAGGTATGTGTCCTCTTTTCACTTCAACCGCAAAATGAACAAAATGTTCTCCCTTGGATACCTCGACCTGCCGCAACCAGACAAGAACAGTCTTCGTCAACCAGCAACCGCTGACGTCACGACTCGCTATCTCAGCGACCGACCGTACTGGCTAGTGCCATAATTCAAGTACGCTCGGAGCGACAACATCTCCATTGGGAAACTACCAAACGCCGTTCTCAAGAGGACTCGCAAATAGTCGTGCATCCCTATATACTGGTGCCTAAATATTTACACTATTTTTCTTATGTGGGCCCACACGTCTCGTACAAATATGATGTTCCATATTTGAAAGTATTTGATAAATTTCACCAGAAATGAGGAGAAATTAACTTACTTCAACCCTACGAAAACGCATATATCTCACTTCTATTGGTTAATCTCTTCAGTGGTCTCGGTATATTATGTTTATTTCAAAGTCGTTTTCCCTAATACTCTTCCGCTTTACATTTCTCTCCGAGGCCGTTTTTTTAACGATGCTCTAAGCTCTTAGATTTATAGTGCGACCCTTTTGACTAAGCGAAGCTTTTATTTAATATTAGTCAATTTACGTGCCCACTGCAGAATTTTCATTCACTTAAGATCGCCATCATAAGTTTAGTTACTACAAGTCAAGAATAAGATTTGGCTGAAAGGGATCAATGAAAAAATATTAAAAACTGTGTTTTTCTGTGTTTTGGTGAATACGATGGTACATAAGATTTTATATTGTTGGAAAATGTTTGATAAAGTTTTTCTAAGGTTTGTTCGATATTACTATCATCAGTCAAAAAAGTCCAATCAGTATTACTGAACTGGTAATTAATAGAAATGTAATCGGCGTTTTTGAAGTTGAGTGTTGTTTGTTTCAATGTGGGTTTGTATATGTACATATTAACTGTAATGTGTAGGGGAGGATGATGACTATCCACTGATATGAGCGGATCGTTTGACTTTTCAACAGACAGTTTAGAGCAGTTAGAGAGAGCTAGATCTAAAAGGCGGTCACATGTATTGTACACAAAATTATGTTGATGTAAATTCAAATAGTTTATCGTATCTATCACTTCACGTGCTGGGTCATTACAACTTTCATTTATAATATAGCCAATGTCACTAAAATTCCATTTCAAATTGGGAAGATTGTAATCACCCACGATAATAATTTTAGATGTAGGATGTTTTGAAGTGAGAATGTCTTCACAGTGTTTCTTGTATGTTTGAATATCAGAGTTTGGCGGTATGTATATAGTTCCAATGATGATTTCTTCCATAGGGGTAATAATTTGCAAAAATAATTGCTCCAGCGAGCTATTTTGTGTGTTTAGTTTTTTTACTGATAAAGTTTCCTTAGTTGCTATCAGAACTCCGCCTCCTCTTGATTTGGTACTAGATTTTGAGTTTCTGTCGCACCGAAATATCTTGTGGTTCGTAAAACCAAGTTCTGGAGACTTTATTTCTGAGACGAGCCAAGTTTCAGTAAGGATGAATATATAGATGTGTAAAGGTGCTGCTGTTTTAAGATCATGTAGTTTCGTACAAAGTCCTCTTGTATTTTGGTAGTAGATTTTTATTTTTTCAGGGCATTTTTTCCGGCATTTACTTGGGTAGCATCCAGTTATGGGATTAGGTTTTTTGAGACATTTTTTTATTATCGATGGTTTGTTATTTATAAATTTTATTGTCAGTCCTACTTCCCCTTCCAGGGTACGGTTTGCCAGGAATTGTCTAAGATCATAAAGATATTGCCTTTGCAACGGAGTTTGATCAGAAAAAAATTTATATTCAGTGTTTGACAATGTTAGGTTTTTCCTACGCAATATATTTAAGACTTGCGACGGATTGTTGAGTATAACTTTCAGTGGTCTGATTTTATTTGGTTTTACCACGCCAATACGGAAAACGTTTACAGAGTTTTCTACAAGCGTGTTGTCGATTTTGATAAGTATTTTTATTATTTCCAGTTTGTCCTGATTGACTCGGTTCAATTGATTCACCAATGTGCTTTCGGGAACATTTGTAACGATTAAATTGTTTGCTCTCACCTTTCTTTCCTCTAACTCGTCGGCTGCTTCGCACATTTGAGCTATTTGTACCCCATGATTGGCAGTATTTGGCAGGGACTGGGGCGGAGGCTGGAGCGGCTGGTTCTCTGAGATACGTTGATAAGTCTTAAGTTCACCTTCTTAAAAGCCCATTTTAGCTGCAACTAGGCTTATATTTTCCAGTAGTTCCGAGAGTTTGGGTGTCAATTTTCCAATTTGTTCTTTGTTGAATTTGTTTGTTGGATCCATTATAGTAGTATTTAAAGTATATATAATATTATTTGCCAAAGTGATAAAAGAATAGGTATCACAGGTGTCCATCTTATTTCTGCGAGATGCGGTCCAAAAAGGTTTACCGGCCCTGCGTCGTATAGGCGGACTAATGTTCGATGCTTGCAACGTAGAGTCGGCTTACACGCACACGCACATGCACACACACACTGACAGTGTTCGGACTGAGTGATCGGCGAGTTATCAATTATTTTGACAGTAAATCAGATTTTAAAATTTAGATATAGGTTCACACTGAGACTTTGAAATATCTCGAAACTTCTTTATTGCACTGATAATGTAATTGCACGTATGTTATAGTATTGTTTTTACACAAAAATGTGAAAAATATTTATTTATATTGTTTTAAACGGGAGTGAATTTAATAGCGGTATTCTGTATAGCGGTGTTATTGTTGTTTTTTTTTATGGCTTATCCTTTTGTATGATCTCAAAGTTTTTAGATAGTGTCTCGGATATACTTACCTATCGGTTTTTACATTCATATGGGACGTTTATTAACTCTTTTTTCAAGTCCATAGAGAATATTCAATTTATTGTGATAACTTACCGAAGCTTATGAACCTCATTATAACACTTAATCATTGAAAATAATATTATTTCTCAAATAACCAATTATACAAAACCTGTACAGGTAATTAGCACTGTGTATGCCATACAGGTATCGTTTCATTATTACAAAAGCATGTTATTCTTTGTTTTTTAGTGAGTGTTATATATTAATTTCTGTTGAACATGAATACAACCACCTGTCTAATCCAGCCACGTTTCTCAAACACATAAAGGTGTATCGTTATATTTTATTTTCAGCACAATCGCAAATTTAATTGATAATTGGAAATATTGGAAATATTTACAACAGTACTTCAACTGAATTTTGTTAATATTTTACTAATCTTCATATAAAATTCTGCTTTTAATTACAATAAACCTAATCAATCAGGAAAAGTATTATGATTACTGGATTTAATTACTTATTGAGCCAGGATTGCCTACTCAACGCCAGATATTCTGGAAACGTAACTCGAAAATGAAAATTCACTAAATTTTGATTTGTAAAATGTATTTGAACAAGAATAAAGGCATTATTTCTAAAACGTCTCCTATCAGCCAAGTCACGGCTGTTTCCAACATTTCAATAAATCGGCAATGATTTCAAATACCTTTTTGACACGTGTATCGTTTCTGTAACCGGTCTTTTATTTATTAAAAATGTAGATATTTTCTGCCACTTGAATATTTGCAATTTTTCTTGTTCAATATATTTTAGGTAGGTACTTAAGATATTTACACAAATTACTAAAAAAATAATTTCTGTAAGTAGCACATTTTAAAAGACCTCTCGGTTCAAACCGCTTTGTGTAATTCAATTCCTATTTGAATTACAAAATTTTCTTTCTTAAAAATAAATGCTTTCCTACAAATTAAAGGTTTTTTTTTAACCTTGCGAGATTTATTTTGAATTGAATTTGAATGAGAAGCATATCAGTAATATTGTGAATCGTTGTTGTTTTTCGGAAAAAAATGTATTCGCATTGTGTATGTTTATGATTTTTTCGTAGCATTTAATCCTCTGAAACAGAATCTATCTTTTATATCTATGTTCCAGGAGCACATGAGTTAAAAGCATTATCTAGCAGGCGCGACAGGCAAACGGATGTACGCTTTTTAGATAATAATATGACGGATTTAACGTCATTACAGAGACGCCTCGCCATTAGGCAGAAGGCAGAAAGAGGAAGGCTCCCGTATATTTTCTACTCAACTTCTCACATGTTGTCATATTTTAGTCCGGAATAGTCAGAGTGATTGATTATTCAACGTCGGAATCAGAACTTTGCCATTTCTTAGAATTTCACCTTTGTCTACGACTAGGTTTTACTTGAAGTATGACTGATGAAACATTGAATTTATCGATCATTCGGAATCCTTCGAAAACTCCTCTCATCTACACACACCATTTTGGAATGTTTTAGAAGTTCTGGTTTGACTTTATCTTTATTTATTATTCGTAGGTCTCGTAGGTATAAACTGCCCGAATTCGTCACAGTTTCAAAGATTTTACTTTCTTCTTAACGAATAGAATAAATAAAATACGTTTTGTCTTATTTTTGTACAGTTAAATGGATCGATTAATAAAAAGACCTCGTTTGAACACTTTTTCTTTATATCGACTCATCATTTCTGACATTTTTTAATTTATTTTTTCATTTTTTTAATATCCATAAATGGAAGAAATCCACACCCAAATTGCTTAGCTAGACTAGCCGGTTAATACTTACCTAAAGTCACTTACAGAATAAGCACCTACATTTTCTTGTCCGCAACATTAAACTAAATGTGTTAATAATGCTAATACCTATTGAAAACTCCTTAAGATTTTTAAGCTTAATTTTTCTAATAAAACTGTATTTATCTGAAGTGACCTGCCAGGTAAGTATGTTATTCTGTATCTGTTTGTACATAATTAGATAGAGAATTGAATTAATCTATGTACAGCGCCCTTGAAGTGATTTTTCACAAAAACGGCGTTATACAAATTATCAAATTATTATTATTTGTCGTAAACCATTAAATAAATAAAAAATTATGTTTCGAACGGTTTGGGCATTCTAATATTTGTATATTCTGCGCATAACTAACTAACTAACTAACTAACCATCACGCCGTTTCACCGCAAAGGTAGGCAGATAGGACGGACCGCCAAACTACTCGATCTTGGCAAACACTTATTGCTTCATCCACATTCATACAACGTCTCATACATTCCCTTCTATTATTCCGACTTCTGACATGGCCCGACTTAAGTATTTGATTCACTTGATCGTGACATGTCTTTCTCGGACATCTTATATATTTTCCTTAAACTCCTTTCTTCGTTCAATCGCTCTAGATGCCCGAACCATCTAAGCGTCCCTTACTTTATGTTGCTCATTACGCTTACATCAGCCTCGCATTCTTTACGAATCTCAAGATTTTTCACACGATCATACATGGTTTTATCATGGATTCGTCTCAGAGATATCATTTCCAAAGCACTCAGTCTACTTTCATTCTTCCTCTGCCAGTTTCACGCATCACTGCCATACTATGAAAAAAGAGTAAACACTCGTAATACTAGAAATTCCAACAAAGATTTACTCCAAATTCCTGTAATTCATGCTACTTTCGGGCAAAGGAATTTTAGGTACCTTGCGATAAAAATTTACAACATTCTTCCGGTTAGCATAAAAAAAACTAATTCACAAAAAAATATTCAAACAGAATGTAAAAAATTGGATTTAAAGTAATGATAGGGCATTTACCGGTACACTCGCCCAAATTCGAAATTATTGATTCAACGATTTACAAAGCGTATCTTAATATAAGTGTATTTTCATAAGAATTTTAAAATTATAAAATAATTTGCAAAATTACTGCCTCAACACAGTCTAGCCTAGTGAGTCGGGTTATGTGAAACTTCAACTATAACTGTTATTATATTATTTTCTATTTTACTTTATAAACCACTGTACACTTACATTATTATATTATACACGTCTTTTAGTTATAGTTAAATTTAATTACAATAAAGATATTATTATTATTATTATTATTATCAGCCCTTGCAAACATCAAGGTCTTGCAGGCCGAAAAAACGATGGCAGACAATCATATTAAGCAGTTGTTGGACAAAATTCAGCAGCTAGAATCTGATCTGGGACCAGTGATGCGTCGAGTGGCTGATGCCACGGAGGCAAGCCTATCGTTCGCCGACATGGTCAAAAATGGTCCTCAGAATACGCCAAGACCTCCAATCACCCGTACAGGACTTAGTGTTGGGACCCCTAAGCCTGCTATATGCATCTTTCCGAAACTGGCTTCGGCTAAGGATAGCGACGAAACGAAGCAGCTCCTGAAGGACGCCTTACGACCATCTGAGCATGGAATCCGCGTTACGGGTATAAGGAACATCCGTAACAAAGGCATAGTTATCCAAACCGCTACTCGGGAAGACCGGGAAAAAATACTCAAAACCCCATGTCTAGCAAACTCGGCTACTCTAAGTGCCCGACTACCCACAAAACGACATCCACGAGTGATCTTTTTTAATATTCCTCGGGACCTTACAGATGAGTGTTTTCTCAGGAGTGCCTTAACGGGAATCCAGGAAAACGCAGACTTAGAACCCACAGTGAAAACGTGCAAGCTAAGTCATCTATGGTGCTCGGACAGGATCGACATGCCACCGGGTCTACGAGGTGCCTGCCCATCTACGTCACGTGCTGGTGAAGCAAGGAAAGGTCTTTGTTGACTGGAATGTGTGCCGCGTTCGTGACTTTATTGGGCTTACAGTGTGTTCCAAGTGCCAAATGATCGGACATTCCTTCAAGTTCTGCAAGGACCAGCAAAGATGTGGACATTGTGCAGGTGAAGGTCATGCCAGGACAGATTGCCCAAAAGCTGCCGCCAAGCCAGTATGTGCCACCTGTACCAGGTTTGGCAAGCCCGCTGGACATTCGACTGGAGACAAGGACACCTGCCCAGCTTATAAGGCTGCTCTTTCCAAGGACTTTGCCACCATCGATTATGGCGTATAAATACATTGATGACGACGGTGATGTTATCTACACGAGGACTAATGACTTGAAACAGTGGACGGAAGAACATAAAATTGGCCATAATATAGGTAATTTTACTTGCGTTCAACTAAACATTCGATCCATATCTAAATACTGGGATGTCTTACATGCTAACCTCCAAAATTGTTGGAATAATATAGATATCCTAATGCTATGTGAAACTTCAATAAAAAGGGAACATACTTGTCTTTTCGAAATTCCCGGTTACAGTAGCATTAGTTACTGTCGCACATTCAAATCTGGAGGGGGTATAACCTTGTATATTCGGGATACTTTACCTTTCACCCAAAATTTACTTGAAACAAAGTTGTTCGAGAATATTTCCTGTATAATAACATTACCAAATAATTCTATACTCAATGTACTAGCAATATATAGACCACCAAATCTTAGTAAACAATCATTTATCAATGAACTTTCATCAATATTAACAAAATGTTCAAACCCTAATGAAAATATGCTAATATTTGGTGACATAAATATTGATTTGTTAAATTGTATAGATCCTGTGATTATTCACTATGAAAATGCTCTTTCAAATAACTATTTTACAAAATGTATAAACGACGTTACAAGGGAAGCTATAGCAAATAGTAAAATGACACGAACATGTTTGGATCATATTTTTGTTAGATATAATAGCAAACACAAAGAAACTGACATACTCTACGCATGTGTTTGTGACTTCATCATTGCAGACCACTTTGCAACAGCTGTGAACATTCCGTACTATAAAACTAATAAACGGCCTACAAATAAAGGGCGGAAAGTCTCAATTTTATCTCAAAAACGAATAGATTTTTCAATTAGAAATTATAACTGGAATGCTTTGCTTCAGACAAATGATTGCAATAATTTATATAGTCAAATAAAAAGCAAGTTTAACGAAGTATATGAAAAAAGTAAAATATTTATAGATGTAAAACCCAATGCAAGACCTTGGATTATAAAAGAATGGATGACAGAAGATATTCTATCACACATTAAAAAACGAGATTCTTTATTTAAGCGGTGGAAAAGCTCCCCAACAAATGCAATTTATGAAAAACAATACAAATCTTACTAATTTTGTTACTAAATTAATAATAAAAAGTAAAACAACCTTTTTCAATGATAAATTTAAGAATAATTTTTCAGATATCAAAAAAAACATGGGATGAAATAAATAAAATTCTAGGACGTGGGACAAAGAGTAACTGTGACGATGTAATTAGTAGGTTTATGTTAAAAAATCAATCTGCGGAAAATGTTACAAACCAATTTGTTAATTATTTTTCAGATAACATAGCCTCAATGGTTCATAAATGTGATTTTAAGGCGTCAAATATTGTCCTGATAGAGTCACCGCAAAGTTTGTATATACCACGAGCATCACTCGCAGACATACTGAGTATAGTCAAACTTCTCAAAAATTCAAAGTCCCCTGGCATAGATAATATCCGAATGTTTGACATAAAAAGACACATAGATATTTTGGGTCCTATATTAACCCATCTGATCAACACACTTTTAACACAAGCTGTGATACCAGATGAACTCAAATGTAGTATTATCAGACCTATTTACAAAAATGGGAAACATACTGATATAGAAAACTATAGACCGATTAGTATATTACCCGCTCTAGAAAAGATTCTTGAAAAATACATATCTTTAAAACTAACCAAATACTTGGAGTGCTTTTCTTTAATAGATCCTAATCAATTTGGTTTTCAAAAAAAAAAAGTACTGAAATGTTACTTCAGGATTTTTCTAACTATATAAATAATGAACTGAATAATAAAAGACATGTTTTGGTACTGTTTATAGACAATTCAAAGGCATTTGATACTATAGACCGGATGAAATTGTTAAATATTTTGGAGGCAATAGGGGTAAGAGGAAACTTTCTCAAACTATTCAAAAACTTCCTAACCAACTGCCAAATCCAGGTAAAAATATCAGACAAATTTAGTAAAAGAAGAAATGTCAAAACAGGAGTTCCACAAGGGTCAATTTTAGGTCCAACGCTTTATATTATCTTTGTATCACTTATGAACAAAATATTCTCGTTTGTTAAACATTATGTATATGCTGATGATACAGCACTTATAATATCCCAAGAAAATTTGGATACTGCAATAAAATTGTTACAGGTAGACTTTATTTCTTTATTAAAATGGTCACATGACTCTGGTCTAATAATCAATGCTAAAAAAACGAAATTGATGCATATAAGATCCCCTCATGCAAGGTACAGAGAGGCACCTGTAATCATATCCCATTCATTTAATTGCATTCACAATAATACCAAACAGCCCTGCGCGTGTACAAGTATCGAATTAGTCAACCAGTACGTGTATCTAGGTGTTACGGTGGATTGTAATATGAAATGGGACGTACAAATTTCCAACCTCTGTAAGCAACTTCGAGCCATTGTAGGAAGACTCCACAAGATAAAATTATACGTGCCTATGAAAACTATGAAACTAATTTATTTGTCTCTAGCAGAATCGACTATAAGGTATGGTATAACTTCTTGGGGACACTCCTGTAAGACCAACATAAAACATTTACAGCTGATTCAAAACGCCATGGTAAAATTGTTAGTAAGTAAAACAGTTTTTAACTAAAGGCGAGACATTGATATCATGTACAAATCAATTAATGTATTACCTGTTCGTGGTATTTTGTGGCATAAAATTCTACTGCAACATATATCTGAAAGTCCGTATAAGGCAGTGGTGGATCATGTACACAATATACGTTTCACACAAAATATAGGAATGATAGTGCCAATATTTCAAAATAAATATGGCCAACGAACCCTTGAATACATTGTACCATTTATATTTAACAAATTGCCGTACGAATTTTAAAACAATTGTCCTATGATGAAATTCTTACTGATGTTAAAGTGTTGGCTTTTGGAAAGTAACCTTGTGTATTGATGGTAGCAAATATGACGGTCTCCTTGGTTGTATAGCTCCTAGATATCTGGTGTACTTACTGTTACGGTGTTACTATTATATTTAAGTCTATCCTCATTGTAACCATCCTGTACTGCTGTTTTATGTATATATCTTTTAAATTTTTATTTCTTAATCTATTTAATACTTACAGATGCTTTGATATTTCTTATATTTACGTAATAGTTATATTTTTGTAATATGAATGTTTTTATAATGTTGATATTTTTAAAAGTATTGATGTTTTTATAATATTGATATTTTTATAATATTGATACTTTTATAATATTGGTACTTTTTAATTTTGATATTTTTTATGATATTGACATTTTTATAATATTATTTAAATCGGTGTTATAAGATTGGACTCTAGTATCTCAATAACAAATCTGTAATGCTTTTACCATTATTTTTTCTCTAAAATTTTTTTCTCAACTTATGTACAGGACAAGATGCATGCGCCTAAATATAATAATTTTTGCCCTACATTTGTATGATGATTGTAATTATTGTTGTATTATATTATATTGTTGAAATAAACTCCTGCTGACAAGCTACTTGCAGTGGCTTAGCGGGTATAAGTTCCCACTGTATATAATTAATATTATACAATAAAAAATAAAAAATAAAAATAAAAATTATCATTAAACACCTTGTTAAGTTGGTACCATTGCATTTTGAACATCTGACGTCACGTGCGTATTCTGTTTGTAGATTAGTATGAACATTTTTATTTTTAAATTTTGTTTTCTACTTTTTTAGATTAGGCAAATTTAATCTAAATTTGGGTGACTTTAAGACCCATAATTGTTGTTCGATATAGACAACTATTATTCATGAAAGAAAATAGAGGATTCATGATAAAACCAATTATCGATACTCATATTATGATAATTTTAATGGTCAACACTATTATTATTCTTTGAGATTAAAATTTGTAAAGAGGTACATAATTTTATTACTTACGTTTAGTTATGTTTTACCATGAATAAAATATACAATTGTGCACGGTAAAGCTCATCCTTGTTTTGACATTCTAACCTCAAAACTGATCAAAACCGACCGGCCGTAGATTTGGAGCGTTTTGGCGGCCTTTGAAAATTAAAAGTTTGAACTTAAGTTTGTATTTAAGTTTGAACGTCATTATTGTAAAAAAAATAAATTCTACCGGAGTTCCTTATTATAGTCGCAGTCTTAATAACCTAAAAGCGAATACGATAAAATATCACGATACCTTCACCTCTTGAAATTTGGTAGCAACATGCAACACTTGCGCCCCTAGTGGCACCCCTCGGCGTAATTGTTTTTTTTCATACATTTTGATATAAATGTATTCTTAATAAATTATAGAAATCGAAAATCCAAATAAGATATATTACGTAACCTGCATATGACTTTACTGCTTTTTTGCTCATAAATGATAAAATATTAAAAGGTTTGTACTGACAGTTATAAGCCTCGCCGCTCAACGCTCGCGCTCGGTCTGGTGGCTTGGAAAGGGGATAAATTAATTATTTAATAAATTGAGAGAATTTTTCTTTAATTTCTTATTTTTAGACTTCTTTTCGCTTAACACATGACAATTCATTTGATTATTTTTTATTTATGTATGCTTTAATGGGGACATTGGAATATGTATATCTATTTAAACTTCGAAATTATAATGTTTAGAGATAGAGTTATTAGAACTGAAGCTGGCAATATCTCTTTCCAGTGACAATAAGAATCGGATCGGGTATGGAGGGGTGGGTTGTCAACTATGTGACAATTATGCATTTACGATGCCAAAACAGCTTGTATGAATAGCACAAAAAACGATAAAAAATTATTTCGCAGAAAAACGATCAAAAGTATGGAACAAACCAACTATGCCAACGCTGGCCGCTAGACGCGCTAGTATCGCATGTTGCCATCTCAATGTATGGGAAATGTTAGGAGCTGGAGGTATTGTCAAATTACTATGGTATTTGCTAAGAGCATGATATGATCTATTTTTTTTTCAGTTATTGTGTGTGGCCCAAAGCTTCGTTCAATCTTCTGCTACTTAAGACCTGAAAATTTGTAAAATCAACGTAGGTAAATCTATCGAAAATTGAATATTAATCCTAGACTTATAGAAAAGGTCAAGAGATCTTCGATATAATTTTTAAATCGGGGTGGAATATCCGAGGCACTATCCAGATTACAAATAAGTTCTGGTATAATCTTGCAGTCAATATAGAAAGATAGCAGCCATAAACATATGTAAATGAATTAAAATTAATATCAACAGTCCTTAAATTAAAATTACGATATATATGATAAAAATAACGAAAGCAATGAGGTGGCATTACGTCAATTGGCTAGAGCTCGGGTCCCGTAAGGACCAGGAGGTCCTGGGTTCAAGTCCCAGATGCGATCGTTACCTTTCTTATTTTATGTTACATATTTCATTTAAGATTTGTTAATGTTATCTTAAATTATTAAAATCATGTAAGTAAAATAAACACAGGCGGACCTGGCGCAAATATAAGAATGGTGTTAAGTTTTTTTTGGTCTACAATGGGTACCAGATGCATCTGTTCTTATTAAAATTGCTCAGATTTTGTAACGCTTGAATCACAATTAGGTCGCTAGTGTAGAGAGCTGTTAATAAAACACCTTACATACTTTGATATTCCAATACTTATAAAAACCTGTGTTTATCTTTCATACTTTTCCCTAAATCAACAATGTTTTCACCTTGCAAAAACTGTACATAAAACTATCAAATCCGCAACACTATCAACAAAGCTTGCCGTCTTGTACTATTACCATACCTGAATTATTACACTTCACGGTTCAAAAGGAACTTTATGTCTTGACTTGTGGAATAGTGGAAGTGAAGTCTCGCCACTTGACGCTCTGGCGACACCCTGAAAGAACAAAAGTTCCTCTAGATATACTCCACGCTGGTTTAGACAGCCCTACTGAAGAGCATTCCATAAAACGGGTTCCATTTGACAATCAAAGCCTCCGTCTGTTTGTTTTGAAACCACGCTGGTAAGAGATGAATATCGGGGTGTTTTATAATTGTTAATTTTTCGACTGTGTTATGAAGGTGAAATGAGATTAAAACTACGTTATGTATATGAATTTTCTTTTTTAAATAACGGCGTTGTAACATAATAGTTTTACATCTAACGATGCTTATAAAATACTTTAAGAAAACGTATAATAATTCATTTTGTGAATATAGTGATGGAACAAAAAGCCTCTGATATAGTTTACCTCTTTTGGAATTTATGTAAGAACTCGTTCTTTGCGAGTTTTAATTAAATGTATTATTTTCATATATTTTTGGACATCATGCTTCTTCCTCGTAGAAAAATATTCGCAAAAAAAAATTTTGGGGGTGCATTTTAAATTAGATAATTCACTATTATCCCATATATCTTCCAGATTCTTTTCCAGATAGCAATAATGCGCTACCCAATTCACATGCGTTTATATTTCGACGGTCCCAACGGACAATTACGGATGTGCAAATGGTAACTTCGTATTAGAGCTGCTAAAAGTTTTGCTTTCACCTGTTTAGAGTTTCACGTACACATTTTAATTGTTTTTGAAAAATAGTCATATTTTACTTAAACCCTATGTATTTCATTTTAAAATATAATATTGCAACAACAACAGCTCTTATGCAAAGTTTTCGATTTACACGTCCCACATTGTTCGTTGGAACCGTCGATTTGATTTATTTCATATCTTAGGATTTCAGAGTTAATTAATATGTTATCCAGAAATTATCAGTCGTGTCTATATAAATAACTTGTGTAGGATAATATGGATTGAGTTATTAAAAAAATATTTGATGTTTTCATTTATTTTATTCACTGTCTTGCAACATAAAACGTTTTAATAATAATGCCAATATTTACAAGAACAATTATATCGATTAAACGAATTAATAATTCTTAGCCATAGGTACATCTTTACGAGTATTTTTAATTAGATTAGTAAAACGGAATGTAAAAAGATGTGTTTCAATAAACTCAATAAAAAATCATTAAAGTTAGACAGAAAGAGCAAATGAAAAACTATTCCAGCTGGAACCAATATACCAAGTTAATTAGAATCAAATCTAATTACAAAACATATATAAATTTGTTTTGAAGTAAAATAGGTTAGGCTCTTATAATAGCTGTGATCTTTAAAGTGATCATCTTGTTTAGACTTAAAATGATTTTATACAGATGAAGTTTAATGAGATGAGAATATAATTTGTTTTCTTTTTTCCTTATCCATACCCATGCCAAAGATCTCCTTTATTCTTAAAAATTACCACCAGAATCTAAATCTGAACCACCGAACAAATTACATTTCAAAATTATATTCATTAGACCTTAATTTTAAATGATCTAACGAAAGATTTTGAACAATAAAGATTCAAAATTCTCGAGAATCTTTGACTCGGGAATTCTTATAATAAATCTGTTATGAAGAAATGTATCTTACCTAA
>JAHDVE020011461.1:0-35649 GCA_022606495.2 Halesus radiatus | reverse complement strand
GATGCTCGTGACAGTGCGACATAAATTTGACATTGAGAGAAACTTTCATATCCCAAGCCAATTTCTCTCACGGTCGGTTACTAACTGTGTGGCGTGTTAGATTTTCACTGACATAACAGTGTTTGCAAAATATATTACTTCATTAGATCATTTCTCGAAATGATAGGGAATTTTGTTGCACAATATCTATTTAAAAATAAAAGCATGTCAATTATATCTTACATCCCTAGATTTTTCAATGTTAGTAGCACCGATGTAGTATTGCTGTGTCCAATCAATGGGATTAAACCAAATAATGACATGAAAGTGGGTTGAAGAAGAACTCAATTAAGATACGGTAATTTCAAATAAATAATAATAACGGTAAATTTATATATGGTAGTTTCGTTGTACGGAGCACACATTATGTTTTGAATTTGTCAGATCGTATTATTCCCCAAGTCAATAATAATATAAAATTTATACAAAGTGAAAATAAGAAAAGTTTCTTAATATCATGCTTAAAATAGTAGCACCCTTAAGGAGGCAGAATTAAAAAAAAGGCACTATATAAATTACTATAATAATAGCCCGCTAAATATACCATCGACATTTTTTAAGCACAGTTTCCATCGAATTCATGTTTTTTTACGACATGGCGTCCTATTCATGTATACTTTTGAACTAATTTAACTAACTAACTAACCATTACCCCGTTTCTCAGAAGGGGTAGGTAGAGATAATAGACTGAAACATAATTCTGTTTCGGCACACACACACTTTGATTCATGAATGAATTAGGATTAATAACAGTTAATTTATTGCAGTTTTTTGATAGTTCACCTCAAACAATTATTGCAAGTTTTCTAATTATTTCAGTTACAAATCAAAATAAATAACATTATACAATCATCTCCGACTAACTCCCAAATGTTTATTTCGGTATCGACGCTTTTCAGTAAATATTTAATAATGTTCGACAACCTTGGCAATGTCATGAGCGACGGTCCTGCCGCTTAGAGCTCTCTTATGATTTCTTTTTTTGTCACAAGCGCCGTTTATGAGAAAGAGAGAAAGGTTACAGCGGAGCTATCAGCGGTATTCCTTTGGTCAAGAGCTAGTGGATAAATGTCATCAATACGTCGTGTGGGTGGTAATCGGCTTTCGCTGTTATTTCAACCACGAAAACCTAAAGGTTTCAAATACTGAATCGAAAAAATGTTATTTAGAAAGTAATGAGTCTTGAAAAATCGTGTTTGTACACTGTGTATACAGACTTGTCGCGATGTGAAATAACAAGAAACGACTTCATGAAAATTCTTTTTTAAAGAAAACACAATTTCTAAAAAAATTGTACAAGTAGATCAGCTACGCTTTATACAAGTATTATTTATTTGTAGACATTAGTTTTATTTTATTTTTTATTGACAAAAGAATTAATGTCAAAAAGCTTTTATGAAAATGTGTTCTTGTTTTTAGTTTTGTTGAAGCATTTTTTATGTTTAAAATAATTTACTGCCTGGCTTGGCCCGTGATTCGGATTTAAATTATTGTTTTTGGCAGTTAAATTGACATGGCTTATGATGGAAACAACATAAGCTGAAAATCGTTTGACTATAAATTGCAGACTGAAAAAACGGTACAAGCTTCATGACTGATTTTGTTGCGTCTTATAATCAGTTATTGTTTTTTTTTTCTATGATGTTTTTATATACCTAGTTGGTTGTGTATCGTTTTTGTATATAAATAATCAGTTTTAATGTAAGAAGAGTGAATGCAGGAAACTCCATTAATGGAGAACTGAACGCGGTTGGCGCAAACAAAAAGTTTTCCAAGGAAACGAAGCTAGCAGTCCACAATGTAGTGCTGATACCAACCTTGATGTGTGGCAGTGAGGCATGGAACTGGCAGAGGAAGGATGAAAGTAGACTTATTGCTATAGAAATGAGATCTCTGAGACGAATGTGTGGTAAAACCATGTATGATCGAGTGAAAAATGTTGAGATTCGTAAAGAATGCAAGGCTGATGTAAGCGTAGTGAGCAAGATTAAGAAAGGGACGCTTAGATGGTTTGGGCATGTAGAGCGAATGAACGAAGAAAGGAGTGTAAGGAGAATATATGACGCGAATGTGAATGGAAGAAGAAGCCAGGGACGCCCGAGGAAGACATGGCACGATCAAGTGAATCAAATACTCGAGTCGGGCCATGTCAGAAGTCGGAATAACAGAAGTGAATGAAGCAAGAAGTGTATGCCAAGATCGAGTTGTTTGACGATCCGTTCTCTCTGCCTACCCCTGCGGAGAAACGGCGTGGTGGTTAGTTAGTTAGTTCGTTAGTTTTTAAAGTACAGAATTGATTCAGCGAACAAAATAATAATTGTTAGTTTCGATTATTCGATGAGAACCTTGAACAATTATTACTCAGATAATTTCTACAAACGATTGGTATTCACTTTGTGACGTCATTATTAATAAACGAATTCAAAAATATACTTAATATTCACCACTTTATAAATATAAATTGATATCAACATGTTTCGAAAGCGATGCTTTCATCGTCAGGAATATGTGTATTCAGTGATGAACACTAAGTATATTTTTAAATTCATTCATTAATTATTACTCAGTTAATAATGTAGCTCTCTTAGATATTTAAAGCGGTTATTAAATTAATAGGTCACAGGAATAACGGTACATTTACACATCTACATGATGTATAAATATATCAACTATGTCATCTATTGTTCCACAGGCCGTAGTCAATTAAGTTATTGCGTCAAAAAAATGTTACGCAATCCCGTGTTGTACGAATTTTTTTTTCGCTAATAGTCTTCTCTCATATTAGTTGTGTGAAAACCCATTTATCCGGGACATGAATTATGTTTTAAAAATTCAAATAGAAAGGAAATATTTACAATATAATCTCCTTAACGATAACAATACAGCATAATAAAATACCTCGCTACTGAATAAACAACTGTCTAGTTTAAAACTCAAGTTTAACAGTTAATTCATTCAAATCTTTGTTCAATCATTATTTAGTCGGATACAATACAGAAATAAACATACGTTGTGAAACAAGTTTTTTACATATCTCTTTTGTTTGCACGGGGCTCCATCATTTTAAGTGTATACTCTACCCTCCTACTCGTGGCGTAAACGAATAATATTTGTTATTGTTATAAAAAATTTAAATGGGTACCCAATATTATCGAACGATTTTAGAAATGCTTTATAATTAGTCGGATTTGAATTTTTGTTCAGATCTATATTGTTACGTGAAAAGCGAAAATAAAATTTGTTTTATTGCGTGATATGTGAAATTAAAAAAATATATTTAAATATTTTTTTTTATCAAAGAAACGTTATTTGGCCCGACATGAATATTTTTCAAGTTTAATTGATAATATATAAATTTCACTTGGGAAATTTTAGCGCTTATGAAATACAAAAGGTTGCGAATATAGTCTTCTCAAAATTTATAAATTTCCAACAGTTAGATGAATTTTTAGTGATTTTAGAGGCAACTTCGGAAATTATAAATTGTGTTCCAATATAAATTAGTCATTTTAAATTTAAATTTAAGTCCACCATAATGCTGATTTTAACACATTTTAATTTTTAATTTTATATTTCATTATATTTTCATAGTAGAAGGGGTAATGTTTTTATGTATTTTTTTATCACCATTAACCCCCAAATAATTGGCAAAGTTGTTCCTAAAATCGTAAATTTTTTATTTTTTAATGGTCTATATTTCATAATTTAAAACATAAATAAATAAAATGCTTCTAACCCGTATTAGATATTTGCTATACCTTTTGATTTAAAAAAAATGATTCGGTTTAGGTTAGAATTTTGGCCTCAAATCAACATTCGGTTTTGCATGAAACAGGCCGCTCAGCCGTTCCCGTGAATCACAAAATTCATAAATTTCCAATAGTTAAATGCTTAAATTGTTATTTTTTTTTCTAATAAAATCATTATTTTGTTTACCCCTCAGACACACATTTTTTATATGTTGTTTAATTAATTATGATAGAGTATTTGATAGCAGAGGTAAACACGATACCTCATGGCATCTACACTGATGCGAGTAGCGCGCATCCTTTGTGATGTACCAACCTGCATTCTGAAGGTTTGACCTTATTTACATTTTCACAATAATTATTTGTATCATTGACTTACCTTTTTGCTGCAATTTATCCAGTTCAACATTGCTTGTCGAAAACCCATAAAAAATTGCTTTTCCTCAATCAATACTTCACTATTCATGGGTACCAGTCTCCACCGTCCAGAATATCGATACTTGTTAACTTAATTCAGGGCCTGGAAATTTTTGGTGACAGTATAAATGATTTTTAAAGGCTTTACGAAATTTAACTTCGAAGATTATCATTAAATTATTTTAGAATACGTAAAACCGAAACCTCGTTCAGGCTTTGACTTGAATGTTCTTTCAAATGCAAATTGTTGTCCTATTTTTGTCATTGATTAATTCATTTGTGTATGTGCTGCTCTTTTTCAGTAGTTCTTATTTATTTTAGTTCATGTTATGTATTTTGTTTAATTGGATAAGGGGCGGTCAATAAAAAATATAAATAAAAAAAGTTTGAAGGTTTTCCCGATGAAAGTAATCCCCGATAGTAGACATAGAAGTCACCAGTGATTGATTTTCTAACATGTGATTTGTATCCTTTTAAATCGTCCTAAACTGTAAGCCTACCTTTTTCGGGCCAAAGTTTCGAGAGCATACGAAGATAGGAGGTTAATTATGATTCAAGTTGATATTGTATTAGCTCCGTCCTGACTCTGCGAGGCGTGCCGCTTGATCTAGATATGTGCGAGCAAGCCTCAAACACTAGTTGAGTATTAATTCAACGATTCTAAATATTATTAATTTTTTTATTTTTTTTTTTATTAAAAAAACTTTGGAACTTTTTTCCATTTATTTATTTTAGACCGGACCGGTTTCACCCTATCACGGGCATTGGCAGACTGGCACAATGAATACTAAATCTATGGTATATATAGCATCGATGTCGGGAGGGAGTTCTCCTGTTTTCTAATATTATTTTTATAACTTGATATTTGTTTTATTGCTGACGGTACTATTTACTATTACGTTTTTAAAAGGTACTTTCCTGTTGGTTTATTACCCTCTGGAAGACGGATTACATTGTGTTTATTTACTGAACCTATGGCGTTTTTTAAGTTATATAAAGGCAGTCGGTCAGCTTTTATTTGAACAGATGGTTCTTTCTAGTTTTGTTATTTTCCTGTGATTTCCGTCTTGTTTGCTAACATTAATTTTATAGCAGTTTTTGTCCTATAGTTACATGAATTACGGATAACCAGGTACATTTTTGTTGGGTCTTTAAAATATTTTATTATATTATAATAGGTACACATCACGGGAATGTAATTCTTAGATTTCGCCTTGGATGTCTGCGACAAAATTCCCAGTTACATTTTATCCTGGTATTTTATACGTGCTTCCTATTTTCATGGTTATATACTATAACTGCATAAAATTAAGGTTACACCATAATTGATATATTAGAGGAGAGTCAGCCTTTTTCTCTAATTGATTATTCATTACGTACTTTTCTTCTACTTTGCTTATTAGTCGATTAATTTCTAATAATTCTAATTTATCAAATTTTTTACCCTTTTTGCACACATTTGATATTGTAACATGTGTGTCTTTATTAAATAAATGGTGATTGTATATTAGATGGTTAGCTACGTTCGACGGGTCAATTTTATTGTTTACCCAGCTGGAAAAGTGTTCTCTTATCCTGGTGTAAAAGGCTCTGCCTGTTTGGCCTACGTAATATGCCGGCCAATCTCCGCAGTTAGGTATATTCCAGAATTGCAAAATTTTTCCCTTTTATCTTTATTATTAATGAGAATTTTTCCCAATGAGTTTACGTTATAAAATGCTGTATTACACTTTTTATTATTAACTAATCTTGCTATTTTATTTGAAATCTCGCCTATATACGGGAGTTTTGCCGACTCTTTGTTAAGTTTCTTTTCATTGTCTATTAAGAAACCTTCTGTTATTTTAGAGAGAGTTAGTTTTTTTATTATTTTTGTTAAGGAGGGAGTCTATTATCTCGCTAGTATATCCATTATTATTTGCTATTACTTTTATAGTATCTAACTCTTTTTTATAATATCTTTTTTTTTTCGGTTTTCACAAAGTTTTTTTAATAAATAAATAAAAAAAATTGACAGTTTCAAAATTAGATATAACTAAATATTATTATTTTCACTGATGATTTAATTTGCCCCTTTGATAATAGTAACACAACATACGGTTAAGAGGAACGGCTGCGCGGCCTGTTTCATACGAGACTTTATTTTGGATATGAGGCCAAAATACCCACCCAAACTAAATTATCTTTTTTTTTAAAATTAAAGGTATAGTAAATATCTAGTACAAATTAGGAGTATTTTATTTTTTTATGTGTTAAATTATGAAATATAGGCCATTAAAGAAATCAATTTTTAATGATTTTGGAGGTAACTTCGAAAAATATTTTGTCAAAATTTGTAAAAATATATAGTCGATGTTTTGAATTATGTACGGAAAATTTGTGTTCCAATATAAATTAGTCATTTTAAATTTAAATTTAAGGACACCATAATGCTGATTTGAACACATTTTAATTTTTAATTTTATATTTCATTATATTTTCATAGTAGAAGGGGTAATGTTTTTATTTATTTTTTTATCACCATTAACCCCCAAATAATTGGCAAAGTTGTCCCTAAAATCGTAAAAAAATTATTTCTTTAATGGCCTATATTTCATAATTTAAAAGATAAATCAATAAAATGCTTCTAACCCGTATTAGATATTTCCTATACCTTTTGATTAAAAAAAAACATTCGGTTTGGGTCAGAATTTTGGCCTCAAATCAAAATTCAGTTTTGTATGAAACAGGCCGCGCTGCCGTTCCTCTGAATCCCAAAATTCATAAAATAGCACGTAATATTACGTGTAGCGTAGAATTTAAATGTAAATATTTATTATTTGGAATTACAAAATATTATTACTATGGCAATACCAGGCTACTCAATTTGTCTTCGAAGTGGGTTCTTCACATTCAAATATTTTCAAATATTCACATTTGACAGTTCCTTACAGAAACATGGTAAAACACAATGATTCATTTTTTACGTTTTTTTATTAATTTTAATTTATGTTTTGGTCTGAAAATTTGATTTCGTTTTTTTTTATTTTTTTATTATTTATATAACATCTAATACACGATTATTTCGATACATATAATTTTTGAAATACAAAAAATCCCCTTTCCATATAATTATCTTCCTTGGAAAGCTTTAAATAATAAAGAAGTTTGCACATAAAATTATCTTAAAATATGATGTAGAATCATCTCCTTCTGGAAAGTACATCTAATTTCTGAACACCGTTTGTTTAACGTAAAACATATCCACTTGAACCATTGTATTTTTGTAACCTCTTTTGATATTCCCCTGTGTTGCCATTTAAAACCTTTTAAGTGATCGCAGTGTCCCCGATTTTTTACCTAGTTTTAAATGTCAGACTGTACAGAGCGTTAAAAACCATTTTAAATAAGAGTAAACTGGAATAAAACACGTATTTCGGTGTACAACCAAAACTCCTTAATTTTACTTGATTAACTGTACCCAAGTACCAACTTCTTATTAAAATTGACTGTCTAACATAATTTAGTTAGAGTAACTAATAAAATGACGATATGAACCCTCGTAATACGAATTTATGAGTTGATATCAAAAACAAGATTTTTTCCGTGTTTCTAATTATTATTAATTAAAATGATATTAGGCCACGTACACCGTTATGAAGCGGAGGGAAATACCCTCTTCTTTTATTTCTGTTCCTTTGCTCTCCTTCTTACCGTATTCGTATGCCTTCATTTATCAGCTAGAAATATATGCCACCCTATGAAGAATAAACATTTTGTATGGAGATTCTGTTTTGGACGGTTCTTTTAAAAAATAAATAGTTTATTTTCTTAACATTTACCTAGAATCACACTAATCTTCTTCACTTCAAATTCACCTCTAACCCTTAATTAATCTGAAACCCTTCTCTATTCCGAGTTTTTCCTCCCATCAACTCTGTTTCTACTCCATTAATCCATCCATCAAAGCCATTCCCTTGGTAAATTATAAACTTATAGTATATGCTGCCGATGGACGTACAGTTCTTGCGGAGCTTGCTAACATGATGATGTTGCCATTTTGCTTGACGATGCGTTGCTTTTTGTTTCCTTTACTTTCTATCCCAACCTCTGGAGCGCTGTTTTGTTGCACTTAAAGACCTGAAACCAGATGGCTTGGGTTCGCATGTCTCATATACATGGCACATGATTTGACCAATCCATATTAGTCATTTTCGTCTGGCTCTTACGCTTTTGCACTGTCATTTGAAAAATCCTCTGAGTAATAAAATGCAATTTTTACTCAGTTTCGAGCTATTTATTACTTGCCTTTGGCACTGTTATTTAAATAAATTATCTGAGTTCAAAGAATACCACCTACAATTTCTACACAGTTTTTGAGTTATTTACGAAAAATACTAGTTGTATACACCCGCGAACTTATTTTATTACCTACAGTGTTTTCGCAATTAGAAGTTTCCTCAACCTTCCTGAAAATAGCTGAGAAAATATTTTTTACTTATTTAAAGTTTATTTGAATCGTTCCATTGTCGTAAAATATTCTCCACTAAGGTTTCGGTTTTGACAGTTTTTACGAAAAATATTTTTCACCACAAAGCTAAATTAATCTGAGTATTTGGGTAACCAAAACAGTTCTCGCATACATTTCAGTTCGCATTGGGTAAATTAGTTTGAAAATAAAGAAAAATTCTGAACCAAAAGATTGGGTACATGTCAAATTGTTTCTACAAAGGAAGTTGACAATTCACCCCAGTTCAGTTATTTCAGTTTCCTTTCAAATTTGTGTAAAAAGAAATGCGTCAGTTCAGAGTACGGTAAACGACAGACCTTTACACAATATGTAATTTAAAATATATCTTAAGAAGAATTATAAGAATTATTGCACTTTAATGTGCATACTAATTTAAGCCACGGTTTTATTAAGAATTTTATTTCAAAGAAGCCAATTCATTATCAAACTCACCTCTAGCGTAATCGCTTTTGTAAATTTACGACAAAGTAATTCCGCTTGAAAAGGTACTGTGCAACCATGCTTTAATGTTTATTTAATGCTTAAGATCTCGCTTCGTTTCCTACTTATTTTTGGAACAATTTTCATACAAAATTTGAACCAAAATTAAACTACTTAATTATAGAAAGCGGAGAAAATAATAATAAAAAAATATTGCAGTCATTTAAAATATTAAAATAAACCACATCGTACAGACCCATCCACAGTGTATTCTAAAAGTTCATCGCTTTTTCTGAAATACCATGTTAAATATGTTTGGACTAGTGATATTAATTAACTAACTGAATACTACACATAATATTATATTGTTGTCATATTAAAATGTCGATCTAATACTAGATCGATGTTTTTTAATTAGAAATAAAATAAAAGTCATAATAAATGCAAAAAAAAACACACTCATTCTTAAAAACCGACTTCTCGATAAGTCTATTATATATACGGCTTTTATAACTCGTTAAACAAATGTCTTAATAACACAATAAATCTGTACCTCGACAATAAAGCTTTCGAATTTCAGAAAATTAACGATTTTAGTTTTCGCATTTCTGATTTATTTGCATGATTTATACACCAATTAATAAAAAGCGGCGAGATTATTAATGAAATAATAACATCAAAACTTTGAACTTTTATTTTTATCGTTACAATTTCTATAAAGTAGGCGCATGCTGAAATGTTAAAAAAAATATCTGAAAAACCTTTTTAAACACTGCTGATGTTTTATACGTCTTGACTTTTCTTGAACGTATATCTTCAAATATTCTATACGTATTTCGAGAAATGATTTATACATCCCGAAATACATTTCCAAAGGTCTGGGATCAGCGGCACAGAGGCGTGATGGGTTAACAAGAAGTCACAGTTTTGTCTGTTTGAATCACGGCTGTCTCTCGCACGTGCAAGTGGTGTTTGGCTTGGGCCGATGTAAATGGACGATATTGATTGGGTTCCGGAGCTAACTTCCTTATTTGCTAGTTGGCACGTCATCTCGGGCAAAAGTAACATGAATCTCGTTTAGTCAGGAACTTGTGGGGTAAACAGGTACTTGCAGATATAATATGCGAGTATAATCCCCGTGCAAATGATATTGCGAACCAAAAGGGTAGACCGCCCATCGAATTCTGAAATTTAGCAGAAAACGAAGATTTCCAACTATCTACACACGTCCATGAAATATATTATGCAGGTGAAATCGATAATAGTCTGATATATGTAGAATGTCGCTCCGGGATAAGTGCTCGCTGTAGCGTAAAATACTAATAAATAAAGAGGGATATAATTAAGAACTTAGTAGGATACATATTCAACCAAAAATATTTACATGAACACAATAAATTCTAAACAATTATTGTTATAAATTACATTTTTACCATCTCCATAATTATTGAGACGGTAAAAGGAGATAGATTTAAAATATGAAAACCTTTGCATGCATGTTTATCGTTCTACGATTTCTTACATGGAAAATATATGTTTTTCTTATATTTCTTGGACGTTTTCTATGTAGCCATTTCGAGGCATTTTGTTTTATAGAGTTCATTTCACAATGTACATTTGTTATTTAATTTAAATAATTCGCTACCGGTTTTCACATGTCCGTGTCAGAAATTAGCGTTTTTAAACCTGTTTCTAAAAAATCTAGTGACAGTTTCAAAACAGGAAAAAAAACTACAAAAAACTACTAACGTAGTTTTTTGTTTTTGTTTTGAAACTAGGGCCAGTGTTTTAGAAAAAGGAACCTTATTTTGACTCCTTCCACCCCCTCCCCCCACCATAACACCGCCATTACCCACAACGAACAACATCTAATTACTTCTGTGCTTGTACAATTTACGTTAGTTTTAAGGACGTGTCGAAATCGGTCGCGAATTATTACAATTAAGTTACATTGTGAAATAAACTCTTCAAAACAGAATATTTTTGGGCTGATTCGAGTGTGTAAATCCGAGTACCAAAAATGGTTTATCTAAATACAATTTATGTGATATCAGACTCTTTTGTAAAAAAGGCATAGGAAGTAAAGGTTTGATCAAGCGAAAACCAGAAATCATTTTTATTTTCATTGAAAATTCTTAAGAATATTTGTGTAGTTATTCAACATTTAAAAAAGTTTGTCATTGAAATGCAAAGTTTTTCTTTGGCATTTTTACCCTCTTTCAACAACGTCCGAGTCCATAAAACTATTTTATATTCGCTCAACTTTGGGTCCACGAAAACCAATAATAAATAATTGCGATCCCTGTACACGAGAAAATGCTTTCACAAATATTCTTTGACCATAATATATTTTCAAGGGTCGAAAAGCAACTGTATAGAAAGCCAGTCATATTTGCTCATTCCAAAAGTAAACACTGGAATAGGTAGCCGCATCAAACGGAGGCCAGCCCAATATTCCTCCGGTGAGGCTATTCACACATCGTTAGGTCCACCGTCCAACGTGATCATTCATTTGCGACCGGAATAGCTATCCACAAAGAGCCACTATTTTAATGCAACCGACTTTAGACTAGGTCTGTGGTAAAAGGGGGAATTACATTTTATTTTCCGGAAACATTTTATTTATTTTTTATGCTAAAACCGCACTGAAAATGCTTAATGAACCGTTTCAATCACGAAAAACAAACCCATCAGCGATTTTTTTTAAAGTGCAAAATTTCGGATATATACATTATATCATGTTCTGTTCTGTTTGGTAGCCCGTTCTGTTCTGAAGCCTCTTGATATCAGATTGACTCTTGACAAAAATGAGGAATCCGTTTAGTTTCCGTTGCAATCTTTAGAACGTAGACATCCGGTTGGAGTGCTGTGTTCGTTTTATTGATAATCTAATGGTAAGTGCTCGGAAAAACTGAAGTAATGATTCTTTCAGTACACGCGCAGATGTGAATGGCCGGGAGATATGCTAAATGCAACACCAACATCTACAATACGTTAATATTTTCCACATGAGGCTTTGATCAGAGAAGATTTTTCTTCACGATCTTGTGAAGAAATTAATATCTCCGCTTTTTAATGATTTACTTGAGGTGATTTTTCACAAAAACGGCGCTATAAAAATCATCCGATTACTTTACTACTACTACTATTACTGGCTACTGTGTTTCCTCCCTGGGGATAGAATGAGTCTCTCCAAGAAAAAAGTTCACTTCTATGTTCCTCAAAAATACTATCCACACTTTATTCCAAAACACGAAAAAGGTTTCAAGTTTCTTTAATGCCTCAAGTTAATCAAAATACATATTATATTTGTTAGGCGGAATTTTATGTTTATTTTAAACATTTGTTATTTATTTTCTTCGATAGATGTGTAGTTATTTTGTGCGGTCATTACTAATAAATTAATTAGAAATACTTCGTACACCCCACTGTTTTTAATATAATAATATCAACATGTTTCGAAAGCGGAGCTTTTCTCATAAGGATACACAGTACACTATTAAATAATAATGACAAGTATGGACAAATGATAAATATAGAAAATAATAATATAGACAAATTATTAGATTTTGATATATTGAAAACAGTGGTGTAAACAAGCACTTCTCATTAATTTATATGTTACTTAATTTGAATAATTATCTACCGGTAGAGTAAAAAACGTACATTATAAAATAAAACTCTTGAAAATCATGACGACTAAAAATTGTCACATAGTTAATGCCTGTTAAAGAGATTTACTTTGCCAATGCAAAAACACACATAATTATTATGCAACGACCACACGATCGCCCAATCTCCCAACTTGAACGTTTGGGTGATTGTGTAGAAGGTAGTTCGCGCGCGTTGGTCAACGTTGGCTCGAGTTCGGTGAGTTGGCCCGATATCGCTCCGGTGGCGAACTAGTTGTCCCAACCTTAAAACTCGCACAAACTGGCCTTTACACATCGGCCGTTCAGTATGAGTTCGGCAAGGGATCCCGACGGACGTGCTTCGCGAAGAATAAAACATGACTATCTATGTTTATAATGACGACAAAAGACTCAAATATGCAACTAACCCCCAGACAAATATGCATTATGCATATTGTGCAAATAATAGTTATAATTATAGGATAATTTGTTTAGCGCCGTTTTTAAAAATCACCCCAATAGCGAAATGCATGTAATCCGATGTATATTCGGGGATAGTGGTTATATTTTGTTGCGTTGCATTCTGACAAGGCTCTGCGTAAAAATAAAATACGGAGTTAAAACAGGCGCAAGAGCTACCCGTTATATTTATTTCCGGTATTATGAGTTTCTAATAAGAAACGAATTGTATCAATAATATTATAAATTTCGGTAGACTTTCTATGAATATCGTTAGATCGATAGACTTTAGCTAAAATGGCATCAATAGTTTGGTGTTCATAGTTGGAACGTTGGCCGATCGTGTAGTTGCCCGATTTATAGTCACTAGACGATCCCAACTCCGAACTGAGTTCGGGTTGGAACGTTGGGCGATTGTGCGGTCCTAGCATGAAAGAGATTAAACGTTGGTTGCTAAAATATTAAGCAGATAACGTGGATAGCTATTTTGTAATTTAAAGGGCGCCATTGCAACTCTTGGATTGCAAATATTTATGAAGAAATTTTTTGTCAAATATGGACCTCAAGGGTGGCAATAATACTTTATTTAGAACTGGGAGTATTATGAAGAAAACACAATTGAATGTTATAACTTATTGTATAATGTAAATTAACTTAAGTTGTATTATAAAGAGAAAATAACACGCTAAATAGTAAATAGTAATGCATGGTACCGGGTGTTACGTAGATGGTGGTTGTAGCATGCGGCAACATACGGCGGCGAAGAGCGCCCAGAATGATAGTGAGAATGCCATCAGGTATCAACGGGGAGTGATGAGCATGTCGTCAGGACACGCCCGATTCGGCGAGCGCGTCTCGCATAATCAGCCCGAAAAGGATGGCGACGAGATTCCGGCAGATCCCAGCCAAGATCCCGTCCTCGAAGTTCTCGAACGTCCTTCCTTCAGGAATGGATGGCAATGATTCTCGCGGATGTAGAATCTCTCGATATTTTAAAATGGCGAGTCGAATGACCGCAAGGATTTGGTCTGGGGATACTCGCAGTCGTGCAAGAAATGAACGTGTACGGCCTTCTTTGTCCTATGGTGCAAAAACTATCCACAGGTTAGACAACCAAAAAACTAAAAATAGTGGCAAAACTATCCCATCCACAAATAATAACATACACATTATTTAATTTCTCTAATATCATAAGACGAGATAGATACGAAAACAGTCCTGTAAATAAATATATATGTCAAATGAATAAGAAATATTTTGTGTGAACCACTATTTAAAATATAAATATCAACTTGTTTCGGAAGCGAAGCTTCCTCTATTGGAGAAGTAAATATACTCGTATACACATATATTTAAAAGGCGTGAACAAACATCAATATTTCATTAAGGGCGATGATTATTGTTTCAGATTATATTCTAGCAAAAGAGAAATGAATTCATAAATTAATTAGGTATTATACGGATTAATCACTTGTGATAATATTTGACTCAGCCACCGGGTTTAACTAACTCTTTGCGAACGGACTAAGCCCGGCTAACTCATTTACCGAAAACACGATCTCTACGAAAAGCTCCCCTTGTCCGTCCGAGGGATGGCGTCGGAAAGCCGCTTTATTGTTCGGGTATATCGAGTTTGGAAGTTTGACGTCGCCACTTCTAGAATGAGAATATTACTCATCGTACAAGCTAAGATTTCTTATTATCATATAGTTAACAGAAATATTCTCGATGGGATATTCAATTTCGTCTGGAAACTTTTGTTTTTCTTAGAACGTGTTTGAATGTTGTGAATAATGAACCTACATATTATAGTCTATAACACGGGTCCCTAAAATACGTACATACCTAAGGGATGGCGAAAGGTTTCTTAGGAGAGTTGTTAAATCAAAATAGTGAACGAAAAAAATTACCATTGTGAAATTTTAATTCAACGTTTCGTATCCGATTGGTGGTCTTTCATTAGGGCAATACTAAGCGTACCTATCTACCAATCTGGTATGCATATATGTGACGTGGATTGAATTATAGTAGTAAAATAATAGTAATAACACAGGTATGCAAAAAAAATTTTTTTGGAGGTGCATGGGATATTTCTATATATTTTTTTTTTATAAAAGAAAAACAAATATTATACCTGGTTACGAATAACCTGACAATATTTGAAAATCTCCTACTACCATCACAGTAAGCGGAAAATGTTGCCTGTGTCGTAATGAAGGACTTAGCCAGCCGAGGAATTGAACTCACGACTTTATTGTTATGTTTTTTGCTGTATTGTATGTTCTAAAGGTTACATTTTTATTTTTAAATTGACTTCAGTAACATCTTCAAAATCAAAAAAAAGAAAAGAAATTGTTAAAACTTATTTATTACAATAGATTAAATATATTATATTTTCTTACAACTAATCAAAAAATTGTTTCTGATATTTATACACAATTCTAGGTCTACTATTTTTTCTTATGAAACCTTTTCTTCTTCTCTTTGATGCTTTTTCGAACTCGTTTCCGATTCCCTTCTCTGGTTTCTCGATTGAGCATCCAACAGTAGACAGCTAACATGTTGACATTTAAATTTCCTTGGTAACGTCTCTCGATATCGAGGACTGGTGAAATATTTGACAATGTTCTTCACCGTAGGCTCCCAAGTTTTAGGGAAAATAGTCAATACAGGAGTGTAAAAAAATTAACTTTTAAGATCATCCGGGAAAAGAGTCAATATGGGAGTGTAAGTTATGAACTTTTGAGCTCATCTTGCATTCTTAAGCTTCATTCGCTGTCAGCATGTGTTGTACAATGGTTTTGTAGTCAGGGTCCTTAGTATTCCCCAAAAACTTATGGACTACATTTTTTAAAGAGTCCGATGCTCCTTTTTTCCTTTCTCCCATTGTTTCCAAAAAGAGGGGATCAGACCAAAGTTTTCTTATGTCGGGGCCAGTGAAAACTCCCTCTTTAACTTGACTTCAGACAGTTTCGGAAACTTAGAACGCAGATATCTGAAACAATCTCCATATCCTGGCAGTAATTTGATAAACTGCTTTATGAGCCCCAATTTAATATGAAGAGGTGGTAAAAACACTTTTTTCTTGAGGAATCAAGTTCGATGGTGAACCGAGTGTCCCATAAGAAGAGATGCAAATACATTTCCATTATGCAGAAAGTCTGTTTTGAGGCAAGTTTTAGACGAAATAATGAATATGCGCCATTTTGACGAATAATATTCCATTTCAACGCACTTCATGAGCCCATGAACATCATTACAATAAACCAGATTTCCCTCTTTAGAGAAAAATTGAGTAAATTCTCTTTCTCGACGTCTGTATCATAAAAATGATGATGGCATGTTTTTTTTTGTTTTTTAGCATTGATCCTAGCAATTTGGTGCAAATTTTGTGAGAACTAAATCTTTTACTAGGTTGTTGAGCTCACTCTGAGAAAAAAATTGAGGTCCCCCGTCAACAGAAAAATCTGAGCTAGATTCATCCTGGGAAGCTGATGTGTCCGAGTCCTCTAACTCACTCAGAATGTCATCTAAATTAGAAGTTGGCCGTGGAATAGGTATTTCAGAATCACGGGATACTGCACGAATAGCTGAGTCAAAGTTATGTTAATATTACTCACTATCAACTTTTAACCATCATGCGATCTTCCTCCTAACACTAAAACGACTTTCCCAACCTCTCCCTATCACTAATCTCTTCAAACATTAACTTTGTTTATTTATTGCCAAGTCCAATTGATAGAGTTAATGTGAGAAGTCTACGTTTTAAGGCCATTTTGTAAATTAAAAATACGTATATTTATATTTTAAGTAAACAAGTAATTTTACACTGAATACAAATAAAAACCCGAGTGTAACAAAAAATAATTGATGTGATGGAAGATCTTTTTTTAAATAAAATTAATAGCGTATCTGATACCGTTTTAGAATGTCTTTAAACGGTCTACTTTTTTCAAAATTTAAACCGCAAAAATGGTCAAAATGATCTTACCTTAGGAAGAAAAAACATACGAAATAAAAAATTTAATACTTTTATATAATTACTAGTAATGAAATACTAGTAATATATTTTTGATAGCACAACTATCGAAAAATTATTTAAAAAAGAAAAAGACTTTCGTTTTTGACCGAGGTTCGGTGCTTTGGTCAAAAATGTGTGAGATATAAAAAGAGAGTGAGAAAGGTTATCAATTTTTTTTTAATTTTGAATAAAGTCCAATAACTCTAAAACCGTGGGACTTTTACGAAACGTGACATACAATTTTTCGAACGTCCTTGCGGTCCCCCATTCACAGTTAAAAGGTTTTTTAACTACTTACCGGACACCTCGTACAGATATATTTACATCACAATATTCCAATGATTTAGTAAAACATTTTTCATTTTATTTTTATTTAAAATATGGTAAAAACGACTTCTTGTCCTATGATTCCGTATAGATTTAAAAAAACAGTTGACATGGTGTTACTGTTCATTTAAGGTTTAAGTATTTATACAACGCAGGGAAATTATTGATTTTAGAATATTTGAAGAAGTCTATTCGTATTGTTTCAGTATGTACCTTCGCTAATCCTATAACCGTCACGATTCCATCAATCTCCAACTACTGCAATAGAACGTAGATGGGTGTGAATAGTTCCTACAGCATACCGTTTATGACGACGGATTAAACTAATGTGTAGATGAATTGGCATATATTATAATCTAGGTCTAGCTAAAACAAGACAGATTAGCATCCTAAACGGACACGATGATGTCTTGTCGACTGATTTACTGTCGTGTACGGCCTGAGAATAATAATATGTAGGTATTATTCACCCTGGGCTATGTAGTAAACAGTTAATTGTTTACTACGCAGGGTGGAGGTCTGTAAGGGCTTGGCTGTAATCTAAGAGCTGGGGCTAGGGCGAGGCCGGGTAATGCTGTGTCATTAGGGCTGAGACATGGTGTAAAACACATTTAGCGACCCTACGACACTACGACAGAATTACTTCAAGAAGCTATTTTAGAGATATAGACAGTTATAATTTTGGAGCACTCCAAGCAAGACCAAAAGTTAACATTTTGGTTGCAAGTTGGCGCAAAGTAGTAATTCGATATCTAAATGCATCGAAACTTCGTACATGTGTACGTATGTGGATGTATTTTTCTTAAATCCAATAAAAACTATGTTTTCTTACGATTCCGTGACATTGCGATGATCTTCTGTTTGATGTTTTTGTTAAACTAGTACGTATGAAAGTGTCCCCACTCAAAATAACCTGAATTTATTTTTTTACATTTTCCTGTCACCTGTAACAACCGGGAGTGTATGTGTATCTGACTAAATGTTAACCTGATGAAGGAAGGTATTAAAAGTACTCCAATATTATAGGTTGTTTTATTAAATATAGATACACGCTTTATCAACTAAATTTATAACATATTACATGCCGCGATACTAGCACGTTAAATGGATCCTGATAGGAGCGGTGCGGGCGTGGGGAATCGAATGCGAGGAGGACGCAACGATCTAGATCATCTAGATGATAATACCAGTGTAGCGCACAGAAATATATTATGATTAGGTATTGCTACACACCTATAAAGTAATATTCGTTTAATGGATTAAAATTATTCTTTTTTTTTCTCTGTTTCAGGTAATGTTTACTCATAAATCCTTTTGCCTATTAGTGTTTCTCCCGATTTTGTTTCACTTCTTCCACATCGGCAAAACACTTCCCCTGAGGACTTTTTTCATCTGGAGAAGTAAAATAATGTTTCACGGTCAATATCAAATGAATGGATAGTTTGAAAAATGGAAGTCGTGCTGTTTTTGGCCAAAAACTACGGTAAACTCAGGGAGGTGTGGGAAGGTTCCTCAAATTATTGAAAGAACATCTGTTTTCTCCCCCGAATATTAGAGCAACCTTCTCAATTTTTTGAATAAAATTCACTAAAAAGATCTCCTCGACATGACAAGGAACTTTTATCTTAATCACGAGTTTACCAATGGTCTGAAGGCTGTTTCCGGTGATTTTTTTTAGACCTTTTAATGTTAGACTGGTCTCAGAATGATGTTGGTCTCTCACAGCAACGTTTGGTGGCGTACTGATGCAAGAAGGTTAATATTACTCTCCTGTAGTAGGTGTAAGTTTATACTAGAAAGAGCCCGACCCCCCCCAAGATGACTACTTTTGGGCCCCCTTATTTTCATAATTTTTTGTTGCTTAATTTTCATTCTTAAAGAGTCAATAATTTGTTGGTTGAGAGGGAAAAAAAACTCTTTTATAAATCCTCTAAAAATCGGTGCTGGGCATGATATTTTCAAATTGATGAATGGAAAAAGTTTAAAAATTCGACTCAAGATCACCTTATGGCCATGTATTTCAAAGCGCACGTAAATCAATCATAATTATTCATCAAAATGCGTATGTTTATGGACTCGCACGACATTAGCAGACATTCTACCAAATGTATGTCTCCGGCGAGTCCGGAAAATAATATTCATCTTTTCGTTAATAAAGGTAGTCGTTTTTTATAGTAAACCGTTGGTTCTTATATGTGCCGGGGTAACTATGTTTCTTTGACAGCCGTTCCAGTTTGTGAAAAATGAAAAAACGTGGTGACAAAGTGAAACTTGGTCGTTATTTTAGAACATCAACGGTTGATGGACGGATAATTGATACTCTTATATCATATCTCTGAATTGTTGGAGCAGCGTTATGATAGTTCTGGATGATGAACACTGTCTTGGTTGTCAAATAACAGAAGTAGGGGATTGAAGAAGCGCGGGAGAAGAAGAAGAGCGGCGGGTTATTTCTACGGTACAAAATTTCCAAAAAAGGTTCTTTTCTAAAATATTTGAATTAACGCTACCCGTGATCACGTTTCGTTTTACCTTAACTTAAAATCAGTCCGATCAAAGTGTATCAATAATCAACAAAAGATATTGACGTAAACATTACATTTTATAACAGAAATCGGCACGAAAATTATGTATTACCAGACTATATATTAGAGATGTACCAATACATGTTTTGTCGATCCGATGTTGATAACGATTATTGTAGTCAAGTCACTTTTCAGCCATATCGTCAGAGGCGGTTCGTAACCTAACTCAGTAGGACCTTCAATGGGATATTAAAAAAATAAGAAAAATTATCCAGAATCTCACTGAAACCTAACCTAACCTAACTCAGTAGGACGTTCAATGGGATATTAAAAAAATAAGAAAAATTATCTAAAATCTCACTGAAACTACAAAATATTGCCTCTAACGACTGTAATTTAAGAATTATTCAGCCCAAAAAATGTTGGTCTTTTCCATACGTATATTTTTTAGTTTAAAGGAATTTCACTACATCACACTGCACTATAATATAATAAGGAACTCCAGTGAAAAATGTAATGGCTTTAAAAATATGTATTTATATAGATCAGCGAACGCTGATTCTCAATATACAACTTTTATTATATATAATTATACGTAGAATTTGTAAATCGTTTTTTAAAAGTGAATAAAAAATCATCTCATAAAAACACATTGTTATGTTGGTACTATTGTATTTGGAATATCTGACGTCATGTGCGTATTTTGTTTTTATATAAGTATGGACATTTTTATTTTTCACCTTTCTTTCGTATTTTAAAATTTTTTTTTTTTTAGTTTTGGAGAAATTGTAACTTAATTTGGGTGGACTTTAAGCTCTCCAATTGTTGTTCAATAAAAAAACTATTATTAGTGAAATAAATTAGATTAGTCATGAGCAATCCAATTATCAATACAGTTAAGCTCATTCTTGTTTTGACATTTGACATTTTTACCTTAAAACTGATCAAAACCGACCGGCCATAGATTTGGAGATTTGGCAGACTTTTAACTATGAAACCTAACGTTAGAAGAAAAAAAAACTAAATATGCTTACTGGTATTTAAGTTTGAACGTCATTATTAATAAAAAAAAATGAACCGGAGTTCCTTATACACAATAACACACATATTGTGTTTAAGTCCATAAAATGAGATTATTTTAATATTGTTTATTTATTCATTCATTTGCAATAATAATAATAAGTAATTTGAG
Organism: Halesus radiatus; assembly: GCA_022606495.2. Classification (NCBI taxonomy): domain Eukaryota; kingdom Metazoa; phylum Arthropoda; class Insecta; order Trichoptera; family Limnephilidae; genus Halesus; species Halesus radiatus. Next base: position 14,358 of record JAHDVE020011461.1, on the reverse strand, counting down.
CATCATCGTAATCTGCCCGTTTTGGGGACTTTATTTTGCAGTTTCACCTGATATTTTATTTAGAAATTTCCTATGAATGAAAAAAAATGTATGCATTGTATAGGAGAGCTAAGTAAGCGTTACAAATGTTATTAAAAAAAAACATCTTATTGTAAGAATAGATACAACCCAATTAAATGTAGCTCCAGCATTTAATTGGGTTGTGTCTATTCTTAACTTATTGATAAATTATAACGGGTTGTTTCACATCTCAAATCACTATGATATAAAAAAAAAATTTACTCCGTCTGCTTTGAAAATAAAATGAAATGTAAAATAATTTTTTTTTAAATAATGGAAATAAGCATTGCAGTGGACTTAAAATTAAATTAAAAACTACCAATTTACGTTGGAACACAAATTTTCCGTACATAATTTAAAATATCGAGTCGAAAAAAGGTATTTTTTTAAAATGTTTTATTTTTATATTTTTATTTATAAATATGATAATATAAAACAAAAATACGATAAACCCGTAAATAATTTTCTAAGTTGCCTCTAAAATTATGATTTTTTCTTCATGGCCTTAATAATAATTTTTTACTTCATAATTTAAAACAAAAATAAATAAAATACTTCTCATCTGTACTATATATTAACTAAACCTTTAATTTAAAAAATATATCATTCAGTTTGGGTGGGTATTTTGGCCTCAAATCCAAAAATAAGTTCTGTATGAAACAGGCAGCGCAGTCGTTCCTTTTAAGTTCACTGAAAGAAAAATCGCTTATAAATAAAGAACGTAATGTCCGTTTTGGAAAACAAGAAAATGAAAGCTGGTCATCTAATAACTCAATTGTCAATAAATCTATGGACGGGAAGGAACATAATAAAAAAATTCCGGGACTTTTGCCTTAACCTCCACCATTGCTCAAAAAAACTTAAAACTAAAATACGTAAGACCAAATTCGAAACTTGCCTTTCCCATAAGGGTTAATCTTAATTTCAAGGGTTCTCTGTTAACGCTTATGTTCAAAGCAAATTCTACACCATACCTATAAGTATATATGTAGTATTGCACTGGGTGGGATGGCCATAACATGGCGCTTAAGATGATTTTGTCGCCGATAAGGATACGTGGAAATCGAAACCAAAGTAGTCGGTTTAAAGAAAAATTAATGTAAATCGAATTTAATAACCTTATTCTTAAGTTCTAAATATAATAAGCTATTTCAAGCAACGTTTCAATTCTGAATGATGGTTCTTCACCGAGGTGATACTGATAATATTTTCTACAAATTGAAACAATGCACATTAATTAAATAAAAATATTTGCGTACACCAGAAGTCGTGTATTTTTAAATAACAACAGTAATAAAGATTTAATAAAACGTAATTTTATTAATTCTTAGAATCTTATATTTTATCACAAATGATAAATATGTAATATGTAAAAATAAACTAATTTTTTTCTATAACCATCTGCATTTGTTTAAAAAATATATATATTTATGAAATGTCGATAGACGATATTTAAACATATTGGCGTCACATCATTAACTTTAACGGTGCGGCCATCGTGCGGCAACTCTTTTGTACGTAAATAACATTAAAAAACCATTAATAAGATATTTCGTAATCTAATTTAGTACTAATTGGTGAGATGATAATACATTTTTATCGAAATTTACTCTGCCGGTCGTATTTTTACAGTGTCCCACTGAACAAGACGACAAATTGAATAAAACTAGGACAAACATCACGCTTCGGATACGGAAGAGCAATTAAGAATCGGGTTTCTTGCAAATTAAAAATGACGCCCGATAAAACGTCGTTGGCCGTCAGTCGGGCGCTCACAGCATATCTCTTTGTATTCCATGATCTGAGGTTTGTGATTTGTTTTGGCAGGGTCTTAAGTTGGTGAAAAAAAAACATGTTTCACTTCTATGCTTCTTCTGACCACTTTTTCACATGGCTCCATTATGATTAAAAAAAAAAAAAAAGTTAATGATCTTCCGATGAGAGGGTTCACTTTGAGTCTTCAAGTGCCGCAAGAAAGCTGTTATAATATAAGGTTGCACGTAATGCTGTGTCCATGTTACAATAGTTGTTCGACCTTTCACTGACTAAATGTTTTTGTTACCTCTTAATCGCAGATAAGCGAAATTTTAGATTAAAAAATAGCAGTCATCGAGGGCTTACTGTATTCATTTAGAAAACAGTTCTATATTTTTGTTTGTCAATGTTTTTAGGCAAAATATTTTACTCATACACGAATAAACGGAAACTTATTTTATGCTTCTGCGAGTGTTATATTGAAAAGCAGTGTTGGAATTAATTATTTGAAACGAGCAACAGAAAATGTTTTCTCCCGTCGAAACTTTTCACAATATTTTTCTTTACGTTTAGAAAACATCGAGGTCCAGGAATTATTATTCATTATTAGTTTGAAAGCACCATAATCAGAGTACGGCGTGATTCAATGGTTAAATAATTTTTCCTCCATAAATTTCATGTATTATTTTTATTATAGAAGTTCACGTTCTCTCGAGCTTTGATCTTGGTCAAATCATTGAAAATAAATTCAGTTGTTTGATAAACCGTGTTTCATGATGTTAAGGTGTGCTTCATTTTATTATATTTGGGATTTATTTCATTAATTTTTGGATTCAAAATTACGTAGATTCGTTCGGCAGGTATTATTTGCTCTCGGATAATTTCCCCATGCTAAAAAACCTTTGGTATTAATTCGCGTTCCTTTTATGTTATACATATTTCTAATTCTCTTTAAAGACCACGATTAATCCCATCAAGTAATCTGTAATTATATCATAATCTAGACAGAACAGCTTTCATGTAGCATTTTGGAAAATTTTCATTAATATATTCTCGATGACAAATTTGAGTCGGATATATAATAAAAAACCGAATATTAAACTTAATTAAGCGTCACGCCGTTTCTCTGCAGTGGTAGGCAGGGAGGCTGGGTCGCCAAAAAATTCCTTGGTTCATTCACATTCCATACATCGTCTCATGCCCTTCTGTTATTCTGACTTGACATGACCCGACTTAAGTACTTGATTCACTTGACAATTCACTTTTTTTTTTGATTTTTGTGATACCACATGTTTTTGTTTCACAACTACTCCCAACCGCCTGGAGGCAGTAAGACTATGGCATCCCTTATTAGGGTATGTCGTGAGGCTAAAGGTATTGAAGAGGGGAAAAAGATGGCGAAGTGCCTGGCTATTTAGATCTGGTCACCAATTTTTTATGCGGTATTTTACCAGGGCGATACTGACAGTATCTACCATTCTGGAACGTACCGCAAATATAATAAATATTTTGAATGAACAAATTGTGAAATAACAGAATTTAAAATTATTTTTTTATTTTACATGAATATGAGAACTCTTTACACTGATTTCTTACATGCCCAAACCATATAAGCGTCCCTTTCTTAATCTTAATCATTACGCTTATATGAGCCTTGGATTCTTTCAGAATCTTCACATTTTTCTTACTGTCTACGGTTCTACCACACATATGCCACAGGGATCTCATTTCTACATCAACCGCGTTCAGTCCTTCCTTAATGGAGTTTCTGCATTTACCCTTCTTTTAATATCCCTATCAGCCTGTCCATCTCTCGTCAACATAATTACCAAATATTCATCTACTTGCTCTAAGTATTCATCATTCATAACTCTAATTATTGGACACTATTTTCGTACTCTCTCTTTTAAACACAATTACTTTAGACTTACTTACATTCAACAGTAACTGTTTTTTTTCTCCCTTTTTAATTAATCAATTATAGTTACCAGTTTACATAGTATGATAATCATAATTTTTTGTGGTTTTTAAAATTTATTTTCCTCTTCTATTGAAGCGGATGTTTGTGTTCAAAATAGAAGTGACCATCATGATTAGTATACATTGAATCTATACATAATTAGATGGAAATGTGAAATTATACGAGAATATGTACAAATTATGACGATGATTTTATCGTTTTGTTATTTTTACATTGTATGTATCTTTAATTACTTTTACTAGGTATTTATGGGCTTTAATTGTTCTGATCTTTTCCGGTAGGCTGTGGAAGTATTTTTCCCCCAGATATGGTTATGGTAGGCGTTATATTTCTATGTTAGGAAACCATGATTTTGTTTTTCTTTTATTACTGAATTTTAGTTTTTCGGAGTAGATTATTAAATTTTAACATTTTAAATTCTTCAAAAATTAGGTTTGTTGGATATATCTTCGTTTTAAAATTTTATTTTTATAATTAGACGTTGCATAATTTCAACAGGGAGTAGATTAGTTTTTATGCAGCTCCACAGCTAATTACAGAGTGTTGGAGATTTGATTGTACCATAGCGTGGTAGACATATGTAAAAGTTTCGAATGCTAAAAATATGAAAACGATTAGGATGATTTGATTGTTTTAGTTAAATTTTTTATCTATCATTATTCTTGAGTATTTATTTTTATTTGAAATTTTTAATGTGGAACTATTTATTTTCACAGCTACTTTTATTACGCATTTTAAATTTGTGATGTACAATTTGTCAAGGTTATGGAGAACGTCATTTGATATCATTGCAAATCGTATAATATGAGTTTTATCGCTATTTAGGGATAGTAGGTTTATTTCAAAACAGTATTTAAGAACATTTATTATACTGGTTTGAAATAAACTCTTCTATTGATTTTTGTTTGACTATCCCATGATAGTTTAAATGAGTACTGTATCATCTGCGTAAGAGGTTACAATACCATGAACTGAATGAGAAAATATCCCGTTTTCAGATGAATTCTTCATTATATACTCTGTTCATCCTAAACACCAGATCAAATTTCAATGTAAATAATTAAAAAACTAAAGTGACTATCCTAGTGCCCTTTTCTATTGGAGTTTTGGTAACATTATTGCAATCTTTACTCTACATGCTGCAACGCGAAATAACTCAATGCAACTATATTCCATTCACGTAGGTTTCCACGATGTGAGGTGGTACTACGTCTTCTATCAATCGTCTGTAGATTATCAGTTATATAATCATAATCAGTAACTTTTATTTTTAAATTGTATGTAAATATAGGTAAATATAGGTATGCTTTTGATGTGTGTAGATTGAAAAAAAAAATTAGAGTTGTAACTATAAGAAAACCTGACCAAGAAATTTCGCTCTTAAATAGTGTGACGATACAATCAATACTTTTTTAACTATCATTCTTTAAATCGTCAAATCAATAGAATCAAAGTATCGAAATGTATTTGACGTTGAACAAAGCGCCACTTGTGATTCCCAGGAGCTCAAAGTTTTTCGTAAAAATACGATTATCCGATATCACCCGGACCTTCTTACTTATTATGGAATAGTGCTAATATACATGGGGTCCGGAAACTAATGGTACAAGCTGGGGAATCTAAATCACATAGAGAATCATTTTTTTTCAATTTAAGCATTTAGATTTTTTTATTCAACTTTTCCACTTTTTTTTCAAAACTTTTGGGTTAATAAACTATTGAGCCGGGTCTATGCTTCGATGAAGGGCGATAAAAAAATTAATCATAATATATTTTTTAAATTTCACTTGACGCGATTTACTCAATAACGAAAGGCCAAATAAATAAAAAAAAGTTTTACCACAAAATCGACTCTAAATGCGACGTAGATTCACCAGTTTTCCGCTTGTACCACGAGTTTCCTGACATCGTGTATACGTGGAGAGAGATTTGATTGATATTCTGGTTTGGAGTAAAACATCGTTCAATGGAGCGAATTTCCACAAATATTTTTCATGTATCATAATAATCAATCTTAGAACTTGATAGATTTCCTTTATTTGTATGATGAACAAAAATATATTGTTGGATTTATTTAACAGAAAACAAAAATATGATAGAATTTTTGCGACAGCATTTTAGATATTTTTTTTTCAATTCTGTGATATTTCAACGTCTTGGTATGTCATTATTACGTTTGAGAAAGATTTTTTTAAGTAAGTAAGCTTATGGTGGAATACACAGAGATGAGGATAATAAGAAATTCTAAAAAAGAAAACCTTAAAAACAATTATTTTTGATTCTTTTTATATATCTGCAAATTCTATGTGATGACGTTAAATGGTAAAATCACATTACTCTTTTATATTCTTTAGATATGATCTAAAATATGTTTTTCCGATTAACTCTGTCTATAAATTAATATTCAGGCAATTAGTTTGCGTGCCATAAAGGCCGCATGTAATAAATATGTTTCCCTGACACTATGTTACTACTTTCAGTGACGTCTAAACATTGAAGTAAAAACAAATATTTAAAACAAAATTTGTCTAATATTGTTTCTTAAATTACTTCGTTTAGAAATAATAAATGACGTCCATTACCAAATACAATATCATAGTTTATGAGATTTGAAAAATTTATCAAAAACTAGTTGATGTGCATCCGGCCTTGCTCGGGTACAATAATTGATTTGACATTGAAAGTAACTATCTCCAAATTAAGAAACGTTCATTAAAATATTTTATTTAATTCCAAACGTTTATTTTTTCAAAATATATCTAAATCATAAAGTTCTTAAGTAGGCACCTACCCGTGTTTTCTATTTTGAAAGTATTCTATCCAAACAAACCTTCCTTTTTTGAATTTGCAATCTGTGGCCAACCAGAATGTTATATCTATGGGTTAACCTAAATAAAACATGGCGGGTTCAATGTTTTTCATACTTATTTTAAAACGTTATAGCATAACAGTTTTACATATTGGATTTCCTTCAAAAACTCTATAAACCTTCCCATCACTGATGTATCGAATATATCGGCGCATTTTATCATATGACCGAGATGACGCTACTTTACCCCGTATTTGCGTGCCATCCCTTCCACTTCGCTCGCTAGACTGACAGAGGCGGGGCACGAAACGCTGTATTTACGTCATATCCCTCCTCCTTCACCCAAAGGACAAAACGGAACGTGATTGGTCTAACCCATCAAATGCACGAGGGGAATGCAAAATGGTAAAAACACAATCTGCCCAAAAATTTAAATTAGATTTACGAGAGTCCGTTATAGTCATCACAAACAAACATATACGAGTATATATTAAACGGTGGGACTCTCGTCAACATTTATGGTTATAAATTAGGTATACAAATGTTATTATTAAGTAGTTGTAAGAATTGTCCCGCACACTGTGGAGATTGGGACCCTCAGGATAAAATTGTTTGTTTGATTATAATCCTAATAAAAATGATGGGAAGAAGTGGTTTACATGAGAGGAAACGGTCGAGTGAGTTCTGTTGCTGAATACAATTAAATGTTGGAAAATTAAACACATAAGAACCCAAAACGCTATACAAAGAGGTACTTCGATAACACGGGGCGGATCGAGCGTTCATCCACAAAAATGCACACGGTTCTATCGCGTCATATAAATACTCCGCAATAGACAACCGCTGGTCACTCTCACTCAGTCACCCACTCGACACGCAACAACCAACTCGACCGCTCCACTCTGCTCGCATCTTATTCCCACCCGGACATCTTTAAACCGCCTTTGACTCTGCTATTCCTTCACATTACGCCTCTTCTACCCGTTGGACAAACTGCAGCTCGCTGACTGGAAGACCCACCCCTATTAACAGTTAGTATAGACAAAAAGTGGTCCGATATAACTAATAAGAAAAAAACTGTGCTATTTTTAGCGAAACCGGTTCAGTAATTTTCGAGAAAATCGAGAACAAATAAATAAACTTACATTGATTTTTATATATATAGATACATAAAAGGATAGTAAATGAAATACTTTAACTTTAAATTATGTCACATAATTTATTGTTGCAATGGTGGATTGTTTGTGAATGATTGTTATTTCGTACAAGTGTTTAAATCCATATATACAATTTCTGAAACACAGATTTTCAACACTATTTATACAGTATTTTTGGTATATCTGATAAATTTCTTAAATTTTATTCCTGGCTATTTTACAATGAAAAATAAACACATATGAATACTAATATAATTTAACCAATATTACTCAGCGAACGGAACACCGCAGGCATTAATTATTGAGTTAAATAAAACGTTAACGTGAGTTAAATAAAAAATTATATAGTGTAGGTAGGCATATTTTACACCCCGCAATGCATAAACCGGTATCTATATTGGTTACTTTCATCACGCACCATGTCGCATAAAACTACGCTGCTTAATCGATACTAATAAATGGTTTCACATAAAGTGTACCGCTGAGCTAAAATTTTGCTCAGTGTTAGAGTTACCAAGATTGTGCATTGGTAAAAATGGCGTTTCAAACCGAAATTTTGTATTTAATTTTTAAAAGGTAGTTAAATTGAAGAACTGAATCATTGTTTAAACGGAGATAAAAAATACGCATAAACGGCATATCTGAAAAAAAAAGAATAAAAGAGCGAAGAAAAATCGAAATGGGAGCCATAGAAAGGCGCGCTTGTGGAAAACTGTCACTTTCAGGAGGAACAAAATTGAAAGATGAACATGCCATCGCAAAGCTCTCGTTAATAATCGACGATCGTAAATATCCTCCGCAGGTGCTTGGATGCATATTGACTACTGAAGGAAAAAATCCCATCCACACAAATTAATATCCCGAAGCCTTGCATTATTATGCGCCCCTCTTCAATCTGAAGTTAAAGAACGTACCCGCTGAGTGGTTTCAACCGAGACTTGGGATTTATCCTATACCGCGCAAAGGAACTTCTTAGGTCGAATCGACGTTATTAAACGGGTATCTGGAGGGAGTTTTTGGGCCTCATTGATTATTTGTTCCGAAGAAATTAAAACCAATACCAAATTATTTTAGTATTTAATTAAAATATAAGAAAATTATTCTTTTAACTATAAAAATAAAATAAAACACAAAATAAGGTAAATTTTGGAACCCTTCTTTCGATAAGTTAATATAGCACAGAAGTATGTAGTTGGTGAGACGTTATTAAGTATTAGAGAAGGAAGTAGCATACGGAATTAATGAGCTTCAGAAGTAGTGCAATTTTACTTCTAACATATTGAGGAGGAACAATAAATTTTAGTTATTTGGATGACCTCTCTATAAATATTATTTAGTGAAAATAATATCGCGAGCAATATCAATAACATCATGGGTATGTAATGTAAATGGTTGTACGTATAATACTTGCATCTTTTCGTCACGAGCTCAAATGCAGCATATGAAAAAATGAATTAATTGGTTCATTAAATTTACATTATGTCAAGCCACCGCCACCGTTTGATTCCACGAACATTATTTATTTTAATTAACACACGACGTGGCGAGTTAATCAAGACACACATTTTCAGACCTCTCGGGATCGATTAAAGTGTTGGAAACCTTTATACCTATCGTAGATACCAAACGTCGCTTATATTTCGGAGCAAAGGTCGCTCGTACATGTCATGACCAGGATTTAATTACTATCACTGGAGACCCTTCAACCTTTACGACCATGGTTTTGCCTACAAGATGATTGTAAAATGAAGGGTTTGTGTTGTATGATCCTAGGTATAACCTAACATTGATCGGATACATAAATATTTCGAATATCTATTTTAAGTCAAATAATTGACTGCCGTATCTGATGATGATAGATCATTCATATCCACGAATGGGTTAGCCTTTCAAAGAAAATAGACATATGATATTTGCGGAAAAGGCCTTATTCAGTGATACGGTTTCAGTTTTTTATCCGATTCCGTATGATTTTGTTTGAATAGTTTTTACCATTTACAAGGAAATACACATAACATGTATATTTCCTTGTTATTTTTATTAATTATTAACTTTGTAAGCGACATCAATTACGAATATTTTGTTAACTGTGACTTTCGGAATCTTGAGTTTTCCAGGTGATTATATCATATAAGCTTGTAAATATACCACGTTTATGTGAACAATTTTTTCAGAATGTGTAATGTGCATTTCCTTATAATTTTTTTTTATGAAGCACAAGTCACCCTAGAATTTGATATAATACGTATACAAAGCTAGGTGATTGATTAATCACTAAAGCCTATAAAAGTTCCTGACCCGTGATGGGGATAATTATTGTCACGTTCAATGGATTGACGGAGCTGTTCGGAGAGTTCGATCCCTTCTCCATCCCCTGTTTCTCTCACCTGCTCTTCTCTGCTCTGCTTTGCTCTTTTCTACTTCTTTCTACTTTTGCTAGCTTCTTTCTACCCTTCTCTGCTCTTCTCTGATCTAGTTTACCCATGTCCCGCTAAGGAGAGGACTTGTAGCGAGAAAGCGTATTAAATTGGGGGGGGGTGGTGCCGCTGTGAGAGATTAGCCTCCTTTGAAGTCATTGATTTATCCGTCGGATTCAAAGATACAAATGTACATATTGATGTTTGATGCTCGAATCAACAAATAGATTTTTGATTAAGCGCTTTATAGAAACCAATCATGAAAAGCAATTTCCATTAGTTTCTTTTCATGGGTAACTAGATGTTTTAGTATACGCTTTCTTTTTCAGAATAAGTGAATAAAACTCTAAAGCAGATTAATAAATACAAATTGAATAAAACTATTAACTTGTAAATTATACATCACACGAAATTCATTTTTGTCTGTTTATTAACACTTGATATAAATTCCATTTAATTATTTTTAATAATTTACCTTAATTTTCAAGAGGGCGTTGGAAAGGAAGGATGTGAAAGGTGGGTGGATTTTATAAGCTGACGAGAAAATAAATAATTTTTATTTTATACCTGAAAGACGTATTAGAGAGAGCACCTATACCACATAAGACTGATTTTTTCGGAGGCTTGAGACTTGCACTACGAATGAATGTGTGAATGTCAGTGATGGGTGGGAATTTAAATTGTGGAAATTATTTAAAGATGCACTTGAATTCTCAGAGATAACAAACTTTTTGTGAATACCGCACTAGACTCCCAACTTCTCCCAACCGTCTGGAGCAAGTGGGACTATGGCATCCCCTATTGGGGTATTTTGCGAGACTGAGGGTAGTGGGAGGGGACGGAGATAGAAAGAGGAAGATGGGGAATTGTCTGACTATTCAGATCTGGAAGTCTTTCACCAAGGCTAGATTAAGAACATCTTCCATTCTGGAACACTGGGATAAATACCGGATATACGTATTTTATTTAGAATCAATCAGAAAAATAAACTCATCTTAACTAATTTTCATTTGTGAACATTTACAAATATAATCATTAACCATGGAATAATGTATACATATTATTCACACCTGAGGTTTTATTGTTTCAAATTAAATAAGCATTGAGGGTTGACCCAAATCCTTGTTTTCTCAAAGTATCCTAGGTAAATTAACCGAATTATTTTTATACCAAGTTTTCAAGAGTACGTGCGTCACACATGTTTTTGAAACATGTGGAACATAGATTGTGTGTGCTCTAATGAACCCGAAACGATGTGATTTTTTGTAACATTTTTATTTATATCACCTTCTTTACAAGACTGAACTGTACTCTAAATCTAAGCCCTCTCAGAAATTCATCACATTATTTATATTTGCAAGGGCGGGTTTATTCCCGCGGTCCCTAATGTCATTTTGAGCATCAGTATTCGTGCCTACTTTTGGACCGTAATGTAAAAAAATATTTCCTATGCTGTTTAAACATTCTAAATTGATCGCTTTTATATACATGTAATCTCCTGTAAGTTTAGTATTATTACGATCTTGAATTGTTTTATTTTTTTAAATCGTATATTTCGTATTAACGTTTTTAGGAATAAAAAAAATCACAAGAAGTGCGTTTTATACCGATTTGAATGAAAATTGAAGAAGACCTTTCGACACAGTAAAAACAATAAAAATTAAAACGCTTTTTTTCTAGAAGGTATACGTTACAATAATAAATACAAGCGCACTTGAAGTGAAATAATTCAAAACTGCGCTATATGAAATGCTTTGTTATTATTATTAACGCATAAAAGAAAAAAAAACTTTATATATTAAATAATACAAATTGAAAAATGTTTAGGGTGGATATCTGACAGACTTCCGTCTCCAGAGGGCCATCAGGGGCACTCTATCCAAGCATTCATGGCAGTAATGATAGTATTCTTGGATTGGAGTACTCTGCACCACAAGTTCCTCATGCGCTGGTAGAAATTTAGGCTACATTGTTTTGGTAGATGGAATAGTTGGCCGTGAGCATTATTGTAGGTGACTTTTAGATTGTGCCATGGGGTGAAGTGTGATCTACCTATAGTTCTGACGTACAAAACACTCTTGTCCAGGCCCAGTGGCTGGGCGCCCCCCTACATCGTAGATGGAGAATTTCCCTCAGGCCACTGTAGCATAAGTGCTAAATATATTATTTTAATTCGATTTTATTTTTATTTTTATTTATTTTTTTATTCTATTTCTACATCTTGTAATTTTTAATTAATTTTTAGATATATTCTTTTTATATGGCAGACAGAGTATTGCACTCACCGCTTTGTTTTGCTGAAATAAATACATTATTATTATTATTATTATAAAGATATGCAGAATGTGTTGAACTGTATTCTTTTAAGGTTTGTGCTACAAAAGCCTTGACAGCATGCCCACTCTAATGGATATCGCTCTTCTTTCACTCTCCATATCCTCAATGTCTTCCAAGTGATAAGATGTCCTAAGTATTTTACGCCACGAACAACATCAATTTCCCTTCCCTCAAGCCATGCTGAGGGTGTTTGCATGAGTTTGAACGATTGATTGGACGTAACACGATCGTCGTTTTTTTGTAAAATCTTCACATGTATTATGGAGTAGTTTTTTCAGTGAATTATAGTTTCTTATGCTTCACGAAAATAGATTTTCTGCGAAAGAAATTCTGTGTTTGAAAACGTTCCAATAATTTCGTCAGAAGTAAGGGACAAGTATTGAGCTTCCGAGTACTTCTATCACATGGAAGCGTCCCCAACATCCTTCTATTGGTTCACCTAATCAGTGTTTTTAAAATATCAAAAATTATTTTTAAGAAATATAAGGTACCTACATGGTAAAAATAATCTTTATATATCTTTATATATAAAAAATGATTCTTTGTCTATCTGTCTGTCCACGATTTTCAAGAAAATTGCTAGATCGGTTTCTCTGAAAATAGGATAGTTTGTTCTCATCAGTGCCGGGAAGGTTTAGAGAGTAATTTCAATGAAATCCAATAGATAAAACTGTTGCTATAACGTTTAAAAAGTAGTATGAAAAACATGAACTCGCCATGCTGTATTAAGGTTAGCCCATACATATATACCACTGTGGTTAGCCACAGATTACATATTCCAAAGAAGGTTGTTTTGGGTAGAATATTTTCAAAATAGAAAACACAAGTATTTAGTGATAGTCATAACAAGGCATTACTTTCGCTGTCAGTCAATTATGGCATCCAAACCACAAGCAAGGATTCACAACTTCATAATTTTATTTTTAAAAATCCCGAGCAACTCCGGGTCATCAGCTAGTATGCTATAAAATATCGGGGTAAATGTAGGAAAACGTGAAACGTAAAGGGAAATTTTAAAGGACATCGATAGATATCATGGGATTGAAATGACAATTTCCTATGGATTACGAATTAAGTGGATAAGTTTTGTTCTGGATAGACATCTGTCATATAGAAAATAAACAAGTCCATATCTTCTCTCACAAATTTGAAATATGGATAACTCTAATGCTGTTACGACAATATTATATGAAGTACACATGAAATATATCAGAATGGAAATAAATTAAATTAACATCTAAAATAAGGAAAAAAATAGAGATGCAACAATAACATTTAGCTGTCAATAGTTGTTTTGTTTCGTTCCTAATTTTATTTATTAAAATCCAATTATATTCTGTTCTCTGCTTAAAGAAAAGTGTTGTGCGGTGTTCCTTGAGAATTTTTCTTTCCTCTGGTCATCCAGGAGCCAATTTTGGCAGCTGATTATCACATCTTTGTACACTTTTCTACCTAGCTGTCACTTATCACACTTATTGTTCTTTCGTATTTGTAAAGAATGGAGGACATTCCCGAAAAGGTCCCTTCACTAGAAATCCTCCAGATCCCCTCCTGACCTCCGAGATGATAATAATTCAGAAATTTCAGAGAGTTAATCTGTCATAGTAAAGTCCTACAAAAAAGAAAGATAATTCCATATCCACATAACATATCCGATTCCACACCAACTTAGCAGGCCCCAGCCCCAGCAGCATTTCCAGGATCTCCTCCAACTAATTTCTACTCTGTTCATTCTCGTGGCCCATTTATTGTGTACACCCAAAAAACCGAGCAAGGAAAAACTATTCATCCTCTTGAGTTTGGTAAATTTATTACAAACCAAAATTATTTTCATCAAGCCTG